>JAYMTH010000150.1:0-28132 GCA_036897465.1 Pelargonium australe
GATTTTAGTCCAAAGTTGGACGAAAACGTTCCAAATAAGTCCATTCCGTTAAATATAGTGACGGAATAGACTGATTTGGAACGCAAAAATTGACGGATTCCGTCACTATATTTAACGGAATTGACTGATTTGGACCGTTTTCGTCCAACTTTGGACTAAAATTGATCGTTTTGCTCAACTTTAGACTATTATGAAACACTTGAAAGTTTATGGACTAAACCGAAACATTTTGGATAGTTCATGGACTAAAATGAACCTTTTTCCTTCAAATAATGATGAGTTTATATGTGATATGTCTTATATGTGATGCTTATGGTCTCACTTTAGAAACCTCACGGTTAAGACAAAACAAATGATATGATTAAGTCTCAGGAATACAGTTATATTAAAATTTGGTAAAAAGAATTTTATTGCTCTAATTGTTCTTTTCAGCTAAAATAAGAATTAGTCTAGTCAATATATATAACCGAGACTAAAAAAGCACCTTAAACCACTTGTTCCGTTGATAGTTGTTATTTTTGTGTAAATCACGGACCCGTTCCAGACACCTATCGGTTAAGACAAAAGAATGAATTTGTCAGGTCATGTCGTTGCTTTACAACATTATTAGGCGATAAATGGCATCAAATGAGACCATATGGATTCATATCTTGAGGCAAAGACATATATTTTATGAGAAATATAAAAGATAAAGGCATGGAAATGGGTACAAATAATAAGAATGTTGTAGATGTAATGCCAAATTGCAAGAGACAATGAAGAAGATGACAATTACTCTATGCAGGCTCAGGCCACATCACATCCATAGATTACCCCACACTTTTTTTTTTTCTTTTTTGGCAGGTTGTGGGACATATAAATATATACTAATATACATTGGTCTACTAGATTCTTCTATTTTGAATTTTTTGTTTGATTTTCCACTAATTCAAGTCCAATTGGGGGACCATTTTGGAGACCAAGCTCTCATAGTGTTTATTCTCTTCACACCAAATTTGAGCATGCAACATTGTTTGGGCATCAAAGGATTTTCTTTTGAATATACCCACCAATACCATTAGCTAAATTTTGTTTCTCTTCTCCGGGATAGCTGATTTTTGTTACTCACTCGCTTGTGGGTGCTTTACACATTTTTAAGAATGACTGTAATTCGAGTGATTTGAATATTGAAGCCACCTTGCAACCATTTCTATTGGTTTGAGTAAAATTTTCTCTTGTATAAAATAAACGTTTGACTACGTATGAGATAATTTCGAAATGTGAAAAATGATTTAGAAACACTCTTACTGTATACATTATATAATCAAGAAATAGCAAGCCCATTATAGTGGGTGCACAGTGCACTCCCTCACACTTTTGGGCTCACATTAATTCTGCTCAATTATTTTATTTTCAGTTTTTACACAAATGGCATGGGCTTTATCATATATGTACAAGGTTGAATTGATTCACACATGATTGCAATTTTATTTGTTAGCCAAAACAGTTTACTGTTCAATTTGGTACATCATTAAAATATATTAAATTAATTTTGTACATAATTAACTCTTTATTAATTTTTTCATCCAAAAGTAATAATATATATTTATATTAAGTAATAATAACACAATCAACAACTAATTAGAATTTATTTGAAAAACTAAAAATACGAATATAAAATGTTACACATCATAATCACTAAATTTGACAATTTGAATCCAACCCGCATGCATTAACAATTCAATCCGACCTAAAACTATTCCGATCTGATTAGGTATTCGATGAAATTGGCTACATATCGGTTATTTTTATTTATTTGTACCATAAAATTTTTAATCGGACCCGCACACTCACATATGAAGAGTTTTTGCGGGTGATTTTCAACTGTCAACCATACAATAACTAATTAACTATAAGGCGCGCGGGTTCGCCAAAACTGGAAACGACAAAGCGTTTTGAGTCACCTGGATCAAGCAAAAAAATTACACACAGTTCATCGTTCTGCTCGAAACTTTGGCGCCTCGAAGAAAAAGCCCTAATTTCAGATCCTCCCCTTTCATTTTCCGGCGAGCGCAAGCCCTAATTCCCCGTCGATTGAAATTCCAGGTCGATCCAAGAGAATCATGCTGTAAATTTCATTCGAGCGTTCTCTGCATTGCGAGTAGTGAGAAACCCTAAATACCAAATTTATTGGAAAATTAGGGCATGGATGCGAAGGACATACTGGGTTTGCCCAAAAATTCCTTGCCTATAACGCAAGAGAAGAGGTCTAGACCCCCGAAGGACTCTCAGAGAAAACCAGATGGCATTTCGCGCGAGGTATTGTATTTTTCTCTTATCATAGTAATGGAATCTGAGTTTCAGTCGAGTTATGGCTCCGGAGCTGGTTTTCACTTTCCAATTATGCAGGTTTATGCTCTTACAGGTGGTTTGGCACCTCTCATGCCTTCCATTGATACGTCTCAACTGAAGAAACGGCCTCCATCTGACGAGAAGGTTATCTTTTGTACAATGTTGTTTTTTAAGTACTTCATTTAACATTACCGTTTGGTTGAACTTTGAAATGATGTTGTGTTTGCTGATAAATTTCAAATTTTGCCTTTAGATCACTTGGCAATGGCTTTCCTTTACGAATTCTGCTCGAAAAGATGATCTGCAGCTGTTCCACTGGGTAAGTGTCTGTACCCCTCTAGACTTGTCTCCTATGCTAGACGTGTATGTTGAACAAGCCATTGTGTCTTTTGTATTATGCAGGTCAGGGTAGTAAATGGTGTTCCGCCTACGGGTGACTATTCCTTTGCCAAGTATAATAAGGTGTGCTCGTTTGATACTTTCAGAGCTCATTACTTACTTTTCCATGTTTTATTGCTACTGATTCAAAGGATTTACTATTTAGTTTAATTGATATATGCAGTCAGTGGACATTATCAAATACACAGATGAGGAGTATGAGAAGTATTTGACTGATCCTGTAGGTATCAACTGTTGTATCTTTGTGAATTTTACTGACACTTCAAATTTGCCTTTGGTTATGTTACATTTAAACATGAATTATATGTCACACTTGCATTCAGCATCCGATGCTTCTAGTATTGGATTCATTAAAACAATCACAGTTAATCTTATATTAAAAGAAACTACGGTGAATGGTTTCTATTGCTTATGCAACATATGATATGTAAAACACATTCTAGCCCTAGACACCACATTGGTATGACAACTTACTATTGTTTCTCTTTTATGTTTTGTGTCCTTGTATAAGTACTCACATTTCCCTTCTATTATGTTTAATTTTAGATAGATGTGTAATGTATGTAACAATTTGATGGATTGTAAGGCTTGGCAATCCATTAGTATGGTGACTTTCTACAACTGTTTGTTTCTTTGTGTCATTCTATATTGGGCCACACATTTAAGTCTTCTATGCTAAATTATGTTTCCTCAGATGTGGACCAAGCAGGAGACCGATCAATTGTTTGATCTCTGTGAACGGTTTGATCTTCGCTTCATTGTCATAGCTGACAGGTTCCCATCATCCCGGACTGTGGAGGAACTGAAGGACCGCTATTATAGTGGTATTTATCTGTCTAATTTCTTGAACAAATGATTTTGTCAAGTTCATTTCATGTTTTTATGATGCTTGTTTGTGCATTCTCTTCAGTTTCAGTGATGATTTGTTTACTCCTAGCCTACACTTGATCTTTGAAGTTATCTGATTGTTTTCTTGTTTAACGTGGCTCTTTTTATTTCTAGTATGTCGATCTATATTGATTGCTAGGGCTCCATCTCCTGCAGACGTTTCTGGGAACCCTCTTGTTAAGGTGTGTTGCTGTCTTGTGGACATTTTTGCATGTTTTTTTCATTGTCATAATTCTTAGTTGCTTTCCCTCTCCTGTCTGTCTAATTTTCCCCGATTGTCTGGTTTGTTAATTTTTAAATATTCCTTAATTTATTATTACTTCATCTCTGTCTGATTTTTCCTACTTGATTTAGGAACCTTACAATGTCTCACAAGAGATAGAGCGCAAGCGTGCATTGTCGATGGTTCTCTCCCAGACAAAGCAGCAAGAGAGAAAAGATACCGAGGTCAATATTTTATTTTGTGTTTCCAGAGTTACTATTTGAATATGTGATCCTTTTTAACTGCCACCACATTTAAAATTTTCAGCATAGTGCTGTAGATTGCCTAACTCATGCCAAATACTTGTTGATTATCCATTGTATATTTTTTCTCAGGTTCTTGCTGAAGCAAAAAGGATTACCGAGTCACGTATGGCTGCTAGGGTAAGAGTGGAATCAGACATCATGCTTTTTATTTCTATTGTCACTATTTTGTAGTGTTCAGAATTACAATCTGAAAAGTTATCTGGAATCTAATTGGGGTGGAATCTTTCGAATTTAGTGATATTCCCACTTAGGAGCCTCACTTGTATCTATGCATTAGATTTTTCAATTTTTATCTGATTAGCAGCAATTATATTGCATCGAAAGAAAGCTTACTTGGTGAAATTTAAAGCTTCTACTGTCAGTCAAGAACGGATATAAGGCTTCACAATTTTAACTATTATCCTTTTGGTGCTTCCCAGTTTATGCATTGATGATGTTAGTTGCCTTCCAATCTCTTCCCACCTATATGCATTCCAGTTTCTACTTTGTATGAGATGTTGTACATCCATTGACATCTAAATATATTGTCAATTGGTTTCAGTCATTTGGGAAGTTACAATCATGGCATCCTTTGGACATAATTATGATTTCTTCTTGGCATGAGTGGTCTTAGGGTGTGTTTTCATAAAGCTTACTCTAATCTCTTGATTTTTGGGGTTTTGCAGGCTGCTGAAGAGGCTGAGTTGCACGTGGCATCGACTGCTGGCCCAGAAAATACTGACAGGGCTGTTGTTTTTGGTGATACTACACCACCTTCTTCTAATGCTCAGGTTTCATCTGCAACAGTTCCACCATCAACAATATTTCCAGATAATGCCTCTACCTTAGCTTCTCTTCGCATGGTATGTTAATGACCTTACCTAAAAAAGTAGTTCACTTAGACTTGATTCGGAAAATTTGCTGCTGAATATTACTATACATGGGAAGATGTCTGACAGATACTGTTAATTTCAGCTTCGTGTGTATTTAAGAACATACGCACTTGAACAAATGGTGCAAGCTGCAAGTGCATCTGCTGGACTTCGGACTATCAAACGAGTTGAGCAAACTTTGCAAGATCTTGGGGTTTGTACATGCTCCTTTCAGAATTGAATTATTATTAATATTAGTTTTATGAGCTCTTTGTATTCTGTATTCTTTATCCAATCGAAAAACCAGAAAAAAATTATTATCATTATTATTTCAGGCACTTTTATCTTCCCTTTAGTTTGCTATTAGTTTCACTGCTGGTAGATTACATTAGGGTAAAATAAGGGCTGTTGGGGCATACATTTGCCTTACCCATTATTTCCTGTGTGTGTTCTTTTTTTATCGAACTTCATTTTGGATATTTGGGTTTTAAGAAAAGTTATTGTGATTTGATGCTAATTGACTTGGTAGATTAACTTTTGTAGTCTGTAGTTTTAACATACCTTTTTAAGTACTCCGTGTTTCTTTGTCAGCCATGCTATCTAGTTGTTTCAGTGCATGATCAATAAATGCCGAATGCTTTTCTTTCTTCAACCCATTTATTAAGTTTATCCATTCAATTTACCCTATATAGAAGTGCTATCAACTCAATCTTGATCCTTAATTTATTATTTGATGGATTTCCTCTATTTGAATAAGAAAATAGCTATAAAATATGGCCTCTTGTGTTTCAGGTTAATTTAAAACCAAAGGTTCCAACCAAATCTGTTTGTGGAGAGCACCTTGAACTAAGAAAAGAAATTCTGACTTTACTAAATCTTCAGAAACAGGTATTGCAGAACCAAGATTCTTATCCATTATTATACTATTTTAAAGTTAACATGGGTGTCATTCATATACATTATATGTGTGTGTACATCCCATATAAATGTGTTTGTTTGCATGGTTTTCCTGTATTATACTGTGTTGTGTTGTTGATTAGGCATTTCTACTAATTGTTGGCAAAACATAATCTATCATTTAACCTGCTTGATTTTGTATTTATAATGTTCTGTCATCTCTCTCTTTCATCTTATATTGTATAATTGGTTGTTAAAGTTAAAGCTTCTGCTGTATATTGATAAAAAGTAAAACTACTGATGAGCGATTTTTGATGCTCTGTTGGACATGTTGATAGTACTCTCTGTATGCCGTCCAACATTATTTTCTGACAGTCAATGCTAAATTACATTAAAAAGTAGAAACTTTGACCATCATCATGCACACTAAGTTTACTTGACCAATCTAATTTTGTTAACTTGTGTCTGGTATTCAGTTGCAATATAAGGAGGCAGCAGAAGGTTCATCTTTTCGTGATGGTCCATGCACCGAAGCTCCAGGCACACCTAAGGTTAGTAGACCAATCTATTTTTTTCTTTGTTTTTTGTTTTTTTTTTTTTTTTGGTAAACATACCAGTCTCATGACATAAAACACAAATTTATCTCTGGAACAGCGTTCAGGTCGTGCTGGAGATCAGGATCGAACATTTGTTCCAGACTCAATAGGTTTTGGAGGTAACATGACACTGATGGAGATTCTTCATGTGTCTGTTTCTGTAGTACTATTTTAATCGTATTCATTGGTTGGGATTTCAGGAGATAGAGTCGGCAAAAGGGACCAGAAGCGCAAGGTACCAATTGAATTTCTTTTTCCAGTGATGATTTAATTTCTTCATCCCTCCCTGTGTAATTGATTTTAATGTTGCTTCACAATTTTCGCCAATAGGTTACTGGAAGAGTGTCTGAAACCCCATCATCTCCGGCACATAAAAGGCCAAGAAAGTTGAAGGCATCTGATCTGTAATTTCCGGGAAATTTGCTGCAGGCTCACCTATCTTCCTCAGTTGTGCGCAGTGTTTATCTATCTTAAGAGCTGATTATGAATTTGTGGAAAGGAAATACAAGCCCAATGAGCAAGGCCCATTGGGAAGATTATGTGTATTATCTTAATTTAATGGATGTCATAGCTAGATGCTTTTGTAAGTAAGATTAGATCATAATTGTGAGTTCTAATGGAAATTATCTCTTATCTATTGTGTCTTTCATGAAATGCTTAATGAAAATTATGGAAACCGCAACATCCAATTATATTAACTTTTGAGTGGTCTTGCTGTGGTTCACAATTTTTCAAACAATATCTGTTAAAACCCACTTGTGCAACAACCTGAACCTTGAATCTTGAGTCAGGAAATCAGGAAACATGCTTCAAGCCCAGCTTGCTTTGGGTTTGCGAGGCTCTTCTTGCTTTCTTCAACATTCCACTCGGCAGGCAAAATTCACACCTTGTTGCAACAGTCTGAGAAAAGAGAGCAACACAACAAGGCCTAGCCTCGCAAAAACTTGGCCGTCCATTTCTCTGTCGCTCTTTGGCTCGGGTTTCTTGCTAGGTCCCCTTATCGATGGCCTTCACTCGAGGGTGAATCTTGTGGTATACCGAAATGGGTCTATCGAAATTGGTCCTCTCCATACCAATATCTGGGTAAACTCAACATCCTGTGTATATGTATCGCATTCGCTCGAATGGTTCTTGAGAAAACATTCTCAGCCTTTTGTTTTTGCATAATCTTGATAGGTTCCTGGGTTGCTAGGACTGTTCTATTGCACCATTGGGTTGATTCAACTGTTGTTAGATGAAAGGGTCTCCAAAGAAGCACCCCAAGGAAGCCTGGACAAGACAGTTTTTTCACTCATGTCAGTTTTTCATTTTCGAATATTCCGGTTAGAGAAAAAAGAATCACAGTCATAGAGTTAACTACTGTAACTCAGTTAGACATACGAGAGTTTGTTCCGGATCCAATTCGGATGTGTCTTTGTCGAGTTTTATTCATTAACTCTGTGACTGAGACTCCTTACTCTCTTCCGGTTAATACAAAGTCAAATTCCTCTGCGTTTTCCCAATTATCTCTTTTCATTACATTAACATGGAATGTAAAATTTGGAATGGGCAGTGCACTAGTGCTGTTTATTGGGTTGAGTGCTGAAATGTACCAAGCTGGAGTGGCAGACAATGTTGAGGCCTATCTTCTATTTGGATTAGCAGAGTTTATATGGTTTTCTTTGGACAGGACATGGCTTGGTTTCACTCTTGCATGCCTTGTAGGCATTGCCTGCCCACTTGCTGAGATTCCCATTATCAAGTAACCCACCTCTTCTTCACTTTCTAGACTTTCTTCTTCTTGTGATGAAAAAAATGAGGCCCTTGTCGAATCCGCTAGACCCATGATCTTAAATGCACGTTAAATGACGTTATTTATTCTTACCGTCAGCGCGTGACATGTAACATGAACTTCGACTTAACGTTATTTGTTGCTCATCTTCAGATTTTTCCATCTTTGGGACTACCCACAAGCCAATATTGCAGTTTTTGGTCAGGTAATGTCCATTTGTGGAAGCTATTGGATACTATAACTTTTTTTTTTTTCTTATTTAAGAGGTTCTTTACTGTTGTAAAAATGCAGGGCATTGTGTCTTGGACAGTCACTTGCTATTTTGTTTACACACCATTTTTGACCAATTTAGCGCGCTTGCTGAAGTCAGTCATCGACTCTGGTTATACCGATGATAAATCTGTCTAGCGAATCAGTTCCAACGTGATCCGTACTCAGCCATAGTTAAGCTTTGAAGCTTTCTGATATTGTCAAAAATCTGTCAATTGTAATATATTTGGACAAAGTGTGATGCATGAAGACATCGTGCTACGTTAGAAATGTGATGCATGTTCCAAATCAGCAGCAATGTGCAAGAAAGAATATAATCCAAATTTCATCTCTCTCAAAATGGTTTCACATTGAACAATGACAAAGTAGAAATGAAAAGAAAGAACGAAAATTCGTTTCAAATGCAAATTATATAGGAATCACAGCAGATTTACAAATAGTTTATTCACAAAGGAAGTTGATCAGTGAGCATTGTGGATCATATGACCCGAGCAATGCAATGCTTAAACTATGTATAAACCAGTACCTGTATTGTTACACAAATGAACAAGTTGGCACCAAGGCTGAGATAGAATCATAGAACTAGGAAATAAACCTCTGAGCTAAAGAGATCGAAAGCAACCTAACTAGTGAATTCAACATTTACAATATCCGGGAATTTCTCCTTAATCGCAGCTTTGACTCCTGACCCAATAGACTCAGGGCCCGTATACTTAACGAGGCACTCCCCACCCTCAACGGATAATACATCCACACTTCCGCCATAGTTCGTAATTGCTGGTCTCAAAATGTCAAGGTGACGGTTAATTGCCTGCAATTAAAGATAATAAAGACTTGTCATGACTCATGATCATTTCAGGTTCCCAACTTATTAGCATAATTTCTAGACGAAGAATCACCTCAGCATTTGTCTTCCCTTTTTCCTCTTCGTATACTTGACGAATATCCTTGATAGCATCTCCAAATTTTTCCTTGAGTACTCGTTCAATTCCTATGGTCATGGTTGTTGTCGAGCTAGGGCAACTCTCACATGCTCCTGTGAATTGCTTGGTTATATATGTAAATTATTGTTTCAGCAACATCAACTACAAATCATGTATCTATTCATGTCAGGAAGCACATCTTTAAGTCATCATGTATCAACTAATACAATATGTGATTCTCTAACCTAAATGTCTGATAAGGAACTAAAGTGGCAACTAGCAATCATCCAGGATGAAACAACCAATTAGAGAATCACAAAGACAAGGAAATAGAGAACAAAACTTCCATTCATTATAGAAATCAGTTATGGAAATGATTATAAGAAGTGCACACTATTAAATTCTATGTTCTTCTAAAACTACTAAACTCTGAGAACCTTCAATTCCACATCAATGGTTAATTAGCTTCCCATCCAATAAGTTCTTCAATTGGTTATTGGAAAAGGTTTGATTAGTACAAGCATTTCTCCAAAGTAGCAGATATGTAACTGCAGATGATACATTTGTTTGTCCTAAATAATTAAAAGGCAAATTAAAATGGAATGAATGAATATATTTTATACCTAGCATGGAATATATTTGCAAAATAAATCATTCAGAACTACAGCAGAAGCAGAGCCATCGAAAATACTGTTTTTCTGAAGCAGAGAAATGGAGCAAAACTACAAAAGCAAACAGAATTAATAGCAGATGTAGTTGACTTCGTTGCAACAAAAAATCATAACCTCCTGCTATCATCCATATTTAGGTTATTTTTGGAATAATTTTTTTTGGAATAGGAACGGGAATCAATAATGGAAATGGGAATGGACTTCCCACTCCAAAGCGATTTTCATGACTAAGAAATCCTGATCCAAACATGAAAAATGAGAATATCTTTCCATTTCCATTCGCCCATTTGCAGGCCTAGATTTTCTGTCTCAGCATCATAGGCTAGCCGATGTGGTAATGAGAATTGGCACTCAAGATATTGTGTTTGGAGAAGTGGACCGATAACTTAGCTGCTTGTGATCTTATTTTTTTCTTTCTTGCAAGCCAAATTCCAAAACCAAAGACCCACATACTCTTCCTTTGCTTTTTCGCTGCCCCACTTTATCCACATGTAAATGTGGTTTCTGCTGCCTATTGTTCTTTTTGGTGAATAATAATATCTTTCCGATTTAAGCCAATACCCCAGTCAGCCTACAGGGGAACCAGCCGGTTTTTACCTAGCGATTGATAGCCCTTTTATGATCCTTGTATTGTGAAAATACAGCACACATCCACTGTTTGGATATCATTCCCATTCCTAAACAAAAATTCTAATCCAAACGCTACTATAGTTAACCATCCTTCGTGCATATAGTTTTGAAGCACATACTCCACAGAACTGAAAATTCCATGGTGGAAAATACTTCTTAGTTCCTACTCTCCATACTACTCATGACTGATGATCTATTAGTCTCATATGAACCGGCCGGGGATTTGAAGTGCGATATCACCGTTGCATACCATTTCTAATCAATCAATACACTCACGAACAGATAAAGAAGCATTTAATTTAACTCATCGTGTACGAGGATACTAATGCTCTATTTATTTGATTACCTAATAGAATCACATCTTATGTCCAACAGAGTAATTAACTAAAGACTAACATAAAAGTTCCAATGTAATTAACATCACCAGTTTAGAAGAGCAAAGTAATTGCCCTCATGAGTCATGTCCCCAATAAGAAAACTATGAAAATTAAAAAAAATTAACTTGGCACAATCCTAAATCCACCAATTCCAATCAAAATACCAATTCAAATCAGTTCAAAAAAGAAAGATAATCTAAAAAGCGAAAGAAGCAAGCACAATCTATGAGTTGAAGATAGAAAGGGAATTGAATAAACCTTGGAGCTTAAGAGACACAACACCGTCTTCAACGGACACAACATCGACGTTGCCACCATCAGAAATCAGATACGGCCGGACGTCCTCCAGAACCAAGTCCACGTTTTGAAGAGTCAGCTCAAATTTCTGGGCCGAGTACAGTCCCGGAGACGCTGCACTGGGACTTGGGTTCGTCGCTTTAATGGCGGTCCTCGTCCGAGAAAACCAAACAGCTCTTCTCCCAGAAACCGTCGATCGGAGACCTCCGAGGCAAATAAACGGTGGGATTCGACGGGATTTTGGTAACACGTTCGGAGAATACGATGCGATTCTCGAGACCCGGATGGTTGATAGAGTTGCCATTTGTGTTCCGATGAGAGACGAAAATAAATTTCTGAGAAGGAAAAATAACGAAAGCTGGATTGTGTTAAGCTACAAGAAGGGTCAAGTTTGTTATTTTCACAAGTTCAGGGTTGGTTCTGAAGAATATGAAAAGTAATGTGCCACAAATGAAATAGTATGAGATTCTTTTCTTTTATCTTTTAAAAATGTAGTATTTTTTTTTTGTCTGGTCTACAATCCAAATATTTTCCCGGCAATAAATTGTCTGTTTAGAAATGATGAATTTCAAGTTTCGATCTTCATTTCAATAACCAGAAAATCTGTCCCGCCAAAATGAAGAAAAAAAATATCTCATTTAAAACAGGTTATGAATTGGATAAAACAGAAGCTCTAGAAGCAGTAAAAAAAGGGTCTACAAGAATTAGGGTTTTCAGAGCTGAAGAAATGGTGGGCTTAGAGAGCGAGCATGAAAAATTGGCCGTTGGGTCGGACGTAGAGGTGACGAGCGATGAAGAGGGATTCAAGGGCGCGTGGTACGGAGCTGTAATTCTGGAACCATTTCCTAAATCGTTTTCGAAGAAGAAAAAGAAGGCACTGGTTCAGTACAAGAGCTTGGTGACTGAGGATGGTAAAGAGTTTCTGAAGGAGCGTGTTGATCCAGTTCATATCAGACCCATGCCACCTCCAGATCCGGACCGGAAATTTGAGGTAAATGATGCAATCGATGCTTTCTATCAGGACGGGTGGTGGGCTGGAGTGATCCTCAAAGAACTCGACAGCTCCAAGTACTTAATTTTCTTTGATAATCCTCCAGATATTATTGAGTCTGAGTCCAGCAATTTGCGTAAGCGTCTTGAATGGGTTGATGGCAAATGGGTTCCATCTGAAAAGCAGGTAAGTGGCCAGTCAGTGCCAGTCGTTTCCGATGGGTTTGGGTTTTTTTTTTTTTTTTTTTTTTTTGGCTAAATGGGTTGTTCTGAATGTGAAGAACATGTTGTGCTCTGAATTGTTCTGCCATGAATTTACAATATTGGTGGTGTCTATATTATTTGTTTCATTAGTTTCATGAACATAATGCAAATGTGCTCTGATGTTCAATTTCTTTCTAATTTAGTACGCTTAATTAGGAACTGCCAGGTTGAAATTTTTGAAACTGGGTAACCTTGTTTGCGCATAAAGTTGCTATTCAAGAGATAATTTTTTTCTGATTGTGCAATTCCTGTGTGCCATCTAGCGTGTATCTGTATAATGTGGCTGATTTTGTTTTTTCTTTTATTCAATAATATAGAAGGAAACAACTGGATCAATTTTCGCTCCTGGAACAGAGGTAGAAGTCCATTTGCAGAAAGATAGTTCGGGTGCTTGGTTCCCGGCAACTTTTATCAAAGAAATTGAGAAGGATATATATTCAGTTAAGTTTCTGAAGTCAGAAAATGACATTAAGAACATGTTCCCGAGTGAGCCTGTGTCCCCGAAGCTTACTGTGGATTCTCAACACATACGACCTACCCCTCCTCTTCATGTCGATAGAAGTTATGAGTTGTTGGAGAAGGTAGAGGCAGTTTATGATTTCGCTTGGCGGGTTGGGCTGATTACCAAAGTTCTTGCGGAGGGGAGGTATCTTGTTTTCTTTAAGCATGCAAATAAAGCCATTGAACTTGGTCAGTCAGAAGTTAGGCCTCTTGTTAAATGGATTGATGGGAAGTGGATTGCTGATAAGAAGGTATGGTCTTTTCATGTTTTCCATTTTTCTTTTGGGTGTGTTGGGGCTCAAGTATCAGCTGTAAACTTTTTTCTTGTGACTATGTTTTATATTTCCCGGCCACTTCTTGTTTTCTATCAACTTTTCATCTATGAAATTCTTGGTAAGTATGATTATGCATATTCTTCCTTTCAGATGGGATTAAATGTTTGCATGATATATATGCTGAAATACATGCTTCCAAGTTCCAATAGGAAGGCACGGAAAAGTCATGTCCTTCCACTGTGCATTGTGCAAACAAATTGTACGCCTCTCTAAAAATGAACAGCTTGATTGGATTAGCCTAGCTGCCTATCACCTAGGTTTTTCTTCATTTTGTTGAATATATAATGTTGAGCATGCATTCTAGAAAATTGCTGCACAAGTTTAAGTTCAGTCACACTTAAAAAGTTGGTTTCTTTCAGGAAGTTTCGGTAGCTTCGGATTGTCAAGAGCAGTTGGGACTTGACTGCAACAACACTGACATCCCTGAGGTAGATTTTCAACATGAAAGATCAGCGTATGCAACAGATTGCATTGAAGAGAAAAAAAATTGTACCACAAACTCAGGGAAAGATTCGATGGAGCTGCCAACTCCTTGCAATGAGAGTTCACTTTCTGAAGCCTTCACCCCGACTGCAAAGAAATTGAAGTTGGTAGCGTCCAATGGCGATGCAACACTCTCACAATCTTCTAAAAAATTGATACGCAAAGCAGCGGATCCTCCATTATCTGTTACTTCTACTACGCCAAGGAGGGTGGTGATTAAAACGTCATCTAAACCAGCAGCTTGCAAGTCTGCACCTCTTGGAAGGGGAGGTCGTGTTGGTAGAAGCGCAAAACGACCATTTGCTGGTAGTCAGGTTTCTGCTAAAACCAAGAGTCCTAGGGAGAAGCATATTGTGAGTCATGTTTCTTCTATTAAGTTCTTGATTAATTTGTTTTGGTATTTTAGTTTTTCAAAATCTTACCAACAGAGCATGAGACTGATGCACATAACAGTTCAATATATTAATTGCTGTATAACGAGTTTGTTGGATCCATAGTACAATCTATATTGAAGGATTTAACTCCGTATTCTCCTCATGGTAGTGTTATTCTTGTTCTGATATGCACCAATGGTTGTCTGTGGCTGAAGTCTACCTGAGTGCAAGGTTAGACAAAGCAGCCTGCCACTTCTGATGAGTGCTGACAGTGAAGTTGGATTGAAAGTTGGCCAATTTGCAGCTTGAAGAAATCTGTATAAGCCCAGACAAATTTTATGATGCAAGTTATTGTATTTGCAATGTTGTTGTAAAAGTTATGCAACTTTCTTTTTAAACTAATAAATCCAGTCTGCTCTACTTGGTCCAGGGTAAACAAGTCCATGTGTGTTTTCTGTTCATATTTCTACTGATGAAAATAAAATTACACTCATTGTATCTGAGACTAGATACTGTTGATCAGTTCATTGTTTATTTTCTGGCAGAGGATCAAGCAGATGGGTGAGCTGATTAATGAAACTTCTGATATCGGAATAAGGAGAGGAGGAAGACCTAAAAAGCCATCAGTTAAATATCCAAGGATTTTAGCAGCAGGTATACATTTTTTTAATAATATTTATTGCGCTTAACATATCCTCAATATAAATGAATACTTGTGAATGTAAAATTGCAGGCAAGGAGGAAAATGGAGGGAATGTTGTTGCTGAAAAAGTGGGTACAAAGAAGGATGGTGGAACGGCTGTCGTCGTAGCGTTAGAGTCAACTGTGAGAAGGGGCTCAGATAATGAAAATATTGGACAGCTTTCTAATGCCAAATCGCTAAAGCCAGTGGAAGATGAAAATATGCTTTTAAATTCTCCTGAAGTCAGTAAGAGAACAGTAAGTTGCACAACAATCATCCTCATTTACACTAGAAAATTCTATTTAGCAGCTGAGAGTAGTCACAAATTTATATCACTTGTGAGGAACAATGTTGAGTTTTAGGTTCCATTTGAATGGTTTGTGGATTGATCAAATGTCAGGATTCGAGAAAATATAGTAGTTAAGTTTCCTTAAATGATTTATTTTCAAATCATTCTTTATCCGTTTCCGTCTCAATTCAGTTTTATTAAAAAGGACAAGTAAAGCTTGAACACTCAGATATGCATGTTATGTAATTTATAAGCTAAAGATGGCCACAAAATGATATTAGTTCCATACACACAAGTTAAAAAGTTCCAGCATCTTTCATCCTGAATATATTAGTTTCATACAAATGTTCCCTCCTCTTACTCTGTTGGTGAGTAGGTCACATGATAAGTTGTCACTTTAAGGTGGCAATTGGGTTGAGAACACCTAACCCGAAGTTGATCGGGTCTATTTTAAGTTATCTGAACCCACAAAATGCAGTTTGGGTTCCCCGCAGGTTCGGGTCCAAATTGCCAGCACTAGTGTCTCTGAACATTTAATATGGGCTAACCTGTTCCAAGTTATGGGTCTGCATCCAGATTGGGTAGTAAAAGTTGAGTAAGTTCCATCGTTGTATTGAGCATCTCCCAACTTGCATTCTTTCCAGAGGTTGATGTTTGGTATTACTACTGGAACAGGAAATTAAACAGCCAAAAAGTGTGGGAAGCAGCCGAAGCAGAAAGAGAGGAAGACCACGCAAACTACTGCTCAACTCAAAGGGTACAGTATCCAACTATATATGCAATCAAGCTACAATAATTCTATGTATCCTTGTTGAACTAAAATTTGTATAATGATTTGTATTTCAGGTAATAACAATTATGGAGTTGGAGACCTCACTGGTGGCATGGTTGGAAAAGAGTGCACCACATATGAAGGTATGGTGGTTTCAAGTTCTATCAGCTTTATTTGTGAGAAATGTTTAATGCTTATCTAAAATCAGCAAAGCTTCCAAATAACCCAGAGTGGGCTCAAAGGGTAGCGAATAATTTGAATTATATTATATAATTAGAATGCACCCAGAAAGAGAAGAAAAACTACCAAATAAGTTGAAATCATGGTAGTGTTGACACTATTAGAATCGTGTGCTATGAGATATGATCATGTGGAATCATAGGATTGTTGGTTTGCATGGCTTGCTTGCAATTTCTGTACGAAGCTTTTATAATCCCGAAGATTGAGACATCAGACATCTCTTGCAAGTTAAAACAATTCTAGAGTTATTTCACAACTTGTCATCAATCTTCCAATTTCTGTTTCTTTTTAATTCACGTCCTCTTCTGTCAGCTTTTAAGTAATGCAACATGATTCTTCTGATGAGAGTTTGATTTGTCAAATGAAGCCATAAAAACAATCTCATCAAAGTGTTCCATGATAGGAAATATATGATTGGAAGAAGAATTTACCTATTTTATATTTGAGAGATATATTGAAGAAAGAAACTAAAAATTATGAAAAAGAAAGTGTGGCTTATCAAATGAACTTGTGATTATTCTGCTAAAAAAGTGTGATAACTTGTGGCAACTTTCCCCCCATTGCTGACAAATGACTTTTAGCCTGTGTTTTGAAATACTAATGAATTGTAGATTCTCGGGACGCAGTGAGGCAGAAAGTCGGTGACGTTGCTCAGACAAATTGTTCCACTAAAGAAGTTGATGCGGCTAATTCTGGGACAACCAAGACTGTGGTTGATGATGATCAACCGCTCTCAACATGGTTCGGAGGGATACAAAGTCTAGCATCTGTCGATGAATCAAGTGAGTTTAATGTTACTCACTGTTAAGTTACTTTGGCAGTTTAGTGCAGGTCATGTTGTAGTCGTTATTTGATCATATGTGCATTTTGTCAAGGGCTTTGCCCTGGTAGGGCTGTCAATCAGAGGGTCGAAGGAACAGAAATGCCTATTGAATCTCCTGTCATCAATTCTGGTAGTAACAGTGTGAATGGTGAGAACCAAGGGCTGCCTTTTGTGAAAAGCTCTCCAGTATGGAATACAATCGAATCAATGGAAGTTTTCCGTATGATGCCACAAACTCCGCATTTTCGTCCTTTGGGTGACTGTAAAGAGGAGTACCGTGAAGGTTCAGCAATTGGTAATATGATAACCTTTGCCAATGTGGTGGAGAAGACATCCAAGTTACAATTTGATGATCCGAGGAGTGCATTTGACAGCATTTTGGAGACTACCCATCACTTGGAAGAACACGGTTTTGAGGTTAAGCCGCTACAGACTCGAGTAAAAGAATTGCTATCAATCAAAGATGGTCAGCAGCAGCTTTTGGATGAATCAAAAGATGTCAAGAGCAAGCTTCTGCAGCATACAGACGAGAGAGCCAAATACGAGGTTGAGATAGATGAAATCGCAAAAAAGATAAGCGCGCTACAGGAAATACACGCATTGATCAAGTCGAAACACCATATTGTGGGTGATGAGATTACCAGGTTGCATACAGTTGCTGATACTATCAGTAAAACTACCCAGAAAGCTCAAACTGAATTTGAAAAAGTTGCAGCTGCCCCTTGGAAATTGACATAATGTTGTGTGCTTCCCAAACATTCCTTGTCTTTGACCTTAAATGTTCAAGTATGGTATTAGGAGTAGATTATCTTGAGACTTTTATTGTTTCTGTAGTGTTTCATTTTCAATTTTTTTTTATACTGTCTGTCCAGTCTTGTTTTGTATCTTATGTGCTGAGTTATATAAAACTAGTAAGTTGTCAGAGAAACCATGTATCCAACTGTTCAGATACCATTAGCACAATATATGTGAGACAGTCTGGATCTGAATAACATATATACATATGTAGGGGACCCCAAGTGGTGGTCATATTCATAGTCAATTTCTAATAAATACCATCTCCTTTTTCCTACTTGAATGTTTTCTGTTTGAAATGTTATCTTTTAATTGTAACTTGGCAATTGGGAAAGTTTGTTGCTTTGATGAGTTTGGTTGAAAAGAAAAGAGAACATGTTCTTGTAGTCTGCAATTTGCATAATATTCAGGCTTTGTTTGGTAACACTTATTAGTTGTAAAGAGGTGGGGAAACTGTACAGAGTTGTTCCAAAAAGTTGAGTCTTGTGTAATAGTATGTTCGGATGAAAATAATTGTAAGAATGTATGAATTGTTGAAATGAACAAAATAGACAAAATATTTAAGAAACAACTCACTATATATGCTATTGTATGATGTTCAATGTTGATCATAATAAATTTTAACCAACATATGCATTAATTAAGATGTTTGAACCACAATAACATACCATATTAGGTACACCTCATCTACAGAAACAACATCTAACATTTCACAACGATCGTTCTTATGAGGGACGTTATCTGCAAGAGCTTGTTTCTTTTAAGTCATCATTTTATGCATTCTACCGAACAAAATATACAATGTAGCGTTCATTTAAATTTTGTTGATACTATAGTAAAAGACACTAGTGTCCCCAAACAAGCACTTAGACAACTTGCAACAAGTTAAGTTTAATCCAAAGATTGGTGTGTAGTTTGAATAGAACTAAGACAAGTAGGAAGTGTTAGTTGCTAATAAGAAGTGAGTGAACATGGAGGGAGGTCCTTGGTTTTATTGTCATACACAATAAGTTATGTTAGGTATATGCAATAATGGATGATAGAGATCCATCATGTCATCAATGCAGGACTCTTAATTAAAAGTAGTTTAACCTCCTATTTCAAGTTTGGCGCCAAAGATAATTTATGAACCATTTATGTAACCCTAATTTCCTACCACAACAAAAATAGCTTACGTCTTTCCAATAATACCACGTGGTACTATCCGATATCATATCTCTATTATATTCATTTCATTTTTTCAACTGCTACATAATTAGATAATTGATGTTAGAATCATAAATGCTTTTAATTAGTGTATTTCTCATTAAATTTATCCATTATTGCAATAACAATTGTTAATCTTTGTTTTGTAATGTCATTATGCATAATATCACTTTTCATGATGGATTAATTATAAGGGATAAATGCATAATATTTATAAGTTTTTCTAGACATTCTTGCAATAATTATTTTCAAAAAGTTTAATATAATTGTATGCAATTATTTTTAACTATAATCATAAAAATATGTAAAAAGAAAGCACAAGGAGACAAGTGAAGGGAAGTAACAGAGAGTAGAGTTGGAGACAGGACAGTATCAAGTTTTTGGCATGTTCTGAAACATAAATGTCCCATGGAGTGTCATTTTTATTTATTTTATTTTATTTTACATATAATTAGACAGAGAAAAACACCAGTGGTTTCCACTATCTGCGGTCTATGTCCACAATAACATTAATGTTCATCTATATATTCACCCATCCATCTTCTAAGACAAATGATTATTTATTGTATTGTCACTGTTGCCTTATGTGATATATTGGTTGGGACATTAATATCTTCATGCTCATGAACATGCTCATGCACTCACCAATCTTCAAATCTAGTTGTGTTTTGCTCAAAACTCAAAATTTAATTTTGTTTGGATAATATGGCGTCTAATGTCTTGAGTCGTGTCATACTAAACGTCAAAGTTCAAACATATTAATTCTATTGTGCAGATGGTAATGAGTCATATTAGTGTTGGGTCGTGCTACACAGAAACAACCTTCAACACGACAAGCTCGCAATCTATGTCCTGCTTGTTGTTCATAGAATGGGAGTTTCAAGCTATTAAATTTTTCCTAAATTAGGTTGGTTGTGGGTTCATAGACTTCACTGCCAAGTTAATGTTGTTGCACTTGCACCTTTTTCATTTTTTTTTTTATTTTTTTTTTTTTATACAGAAATGTGTCGAAATCTTTTCTTGCAACGCCAAACGTCACTAAATAGGCTATATATTTACATGCATGTTCTAGCGAAATCCTTTCTTGTACCAAAAACCCCAAGACCCTCCTGTCTTCTGATCAACTGCTCTTACCCATCTCTGCTCATCTTCTTCTAGTTGCATTCTGTACAAGTATTTCAATTTCCAACCCTACCCAGATGATAAAGTTCATATCTTTACATGTGGGTACATCAATATAGGTACTAGCATTAGGTCTGGTTCGGTTCCTTTTTATGGTACTGATACTGATACCGGTGGAGTGCAATAAATGAAGCTGAGGTGATCTTTGCCTAGCTATTAGCTACATTAACATGTACAGCCCATACAACAGTACTTCTTCTTCAACCAACTCATTTAAGCTACACTGTAAATGACAGTGATTACACAGAACAGTCCTTCTCATCAGTTTTTTCACATTTTCCCTTAAATTCATGTCTTCCCTAACACTCATAGCTCATCCCTGACTCTGTAAGCTCCTCTACACTCTCTGCTATGGAAATCTCCTTTGTTTCTCTTTATTTACACATGTTTGTGCTTACCCATTACTTGTACTCACCTTGTCGATCTATATTATTCTGATAAGGTTGTTTTTTTGGGTATGTCAACTATTGTGAACTAGCTGTTCATGTGGAGTTTTGGTGCCCTAGTTCTCACCATCAGTTTTGCATGTTTGGTAGTTTTTTTCATATTTTTCTGCGAGGATTCAGCATGTGGTCTACCTTTCACATATTAATTGTATTTTTTTTCAACAATTTTTTTCCTTGTTTTAGCTGTGGGCTGCCTGGTTTAGCTAAACATTTAATTTGTGTGGACTTTTTTAAGGCTTCTGTTTTGAACCGTTACTCATTGAATTGACCCAGTAGGTTGTATTTGTCAAATGGTATAGAATTTGGGATTGTTTAGTGTTTGTATATATGTATGTGTAATTAAGTTTCTGTTTCTGAAGAGTTGCTTCTCTTTCAGGTGCTGAGACTAAGAAGAAAAAATGAAGATGTTTGCTGCTAAAGTTGAGGATGGAAAGGAAGGCAAAGATGGGAAGCCATCTGTTGGTCCCATCTATAGGAATCTACTGTCCAAAGATCAGTTCCCTCCACTTGATCCCAATCTTAGTACATCTTGGGATCTTTTCAGGTAATGCAAGGCATGAAAATTGGCTATTATGTCCAATTATTTGCTATAAGACAGATTCTAGTTCAATTTGCTGATTGAGAGATTGTTTGTGTAATAACATGTTTTCTAGTGTGTGTCCTTTGTAATATTCAACTCTTTCTTTGCAGGACATCTGCTGAACAGAATGCTGGAAATAAGATGCTTGGATGGCGTATATTTGTTGATGGGAAGGTAAAATATCTGTATAGTTGCAATACCATGCAGTTTCATGTATTGATCTGTACAATCATTTGACTGATAGGTAGGGCCATATGTTTGGAAAACTTACAAGGAAGTTTATGAGGAGGTTTTGAATATTGGTTCTGCGTTACGAGCATCCGGTGCTAAGCCTGTAAGCATAACTTTTATGCCTTGGAGCTTATCATTATACTATACTTGTGCTTTTTTTCCTAAGACTTTGATGATTTTCTTGGATAGGGCTCGCGGATTGGAATCTACGGGGCAAACTGCCCTCAATGGATCGTGGCAATGGAGGTTTGTTCGAACAGATTATCGAGTTTTATTATCACAAATTCTTGGTTCTTTGTTTCTTTCTTGGATGCGAATTTACTGTCTGAACTTTGTGCAGGCTTGCTGTGCCCATAGTTTGATTTGTGTGCCTCTCTATGATACACTTGGTAAGCTTCTTTTCCTGAATGCTTAACTGCTAGTTTTCAGTTTTCAAGTCTTTGATTTATGTCTGGTAATGTAATTGATGTTCTCTTGGATTGTCTATAGGCCCCAATGCTGTAGATTTTATCATAGATAACGCCGAGGTTGATTTTGTCTTTGTCCAAGACAAGAAACTTAAAGAAGTGAGAATCAAGAAACTTGGCCTGTTTTTCTATGAATTGTTCTCTTCTTTTTTTATGTCTGATAACAAATTAAAGACAAATTGTGGGTTGTTCTGATTGGTCACTTGCTCTGCAGCTACTGAATCCTGGTTGCAAGTCCACTCAACGGCTGCAATGTAAGACGATCTAATAAGTATTTTGTTCATTAATTTATCGTACGTGCTAGAAAGCATTTGACTGAATCTGATTGTGGTTGCAGCAATTATCTGCTTCACTTCATTGACTGAGGAAGAGAAGAGCAATGCTGTGAGCTATGGAACAAAATCTTACTCATGGGATGAGTTCATTTCAATGGTAAGTTCTCAATGCAATTCATATATATATGCGCGAAAAGACATGAACATGTCAAGCTTGTATCAACTGACTTTTGCAATGAACATGAATGAATAGTTTAATTTCTTATCGAATTAGAACAAATGATACTATTTCTATTGTTGATTGTTACTGAGCTTCTGGGGTCTGTTTTGCAGGGGAGAATAAACCCTGTAGAAATTTTTCCACCACAGCCTGTTGACATATGCACCATCATGTACACAAGTGGAACCAGTGGAGATCCTAAAGGAGTTGTGTTAACACATGAAACAATAGCTACATTCGTAAAAGGAATCGATCTCTTCATGGAACAGTTTGAAGACAAGGTGAACATTATGCTCCTATCTGAATTTGTGAACATCCATATCTTATCATCTATGCGTGTATAGAATCATTTAGCACATTGTTTCTCTTATAAGAGACCTCATTGTTCTGACAAATTTATCTTTCAACTCTCCGTAGATGACAGTAGACGATGTGTACCTATCGTTCTTGCCCCTTGCTCACATCCTTGACCGTGCGATTGAGGAGTATTTTTATCGCAAGGGCGCTTCTGTTGGCTTCTACCACGGGGTATGTTCCTAGAACTCTACTCTATTTGGTATCTTGAAAGCGTGTAAAAGGAAACAAAGGTAAAATCTTTTACTTGGTTTCCATTTTCGAAGGACTTGAATGCACTGAGGGATGATATATTGGAGCTGAAGCCTACATTTCTAGCTGGCGTGCCTCGAGTTTTTGAAAGAATTCATGATGGTATGGAAGTGCAAAAACACTAGCTTCATAATCCATAATGTAATGACTAACCTTGGCCATTTTAACTCATTTATTTTCTATTTCAGGTATCAAACAGGCTGTGCAAGAACTCAATCCATTCAGGAGGAGAGTTTTTGACTTACTCTACAAACAGTAAGTTGGTTATTCATCAATTCGACTGAGAAATCGAACAATGCTGACCCTTTTTCGCATTGTTTGTGCAGTAAACTTCGTTGGATGAATGCGGGGTATAAGCACAAAGAAGCATCAAGATTGGCAGATTTGTTAGCCTTCAGGAAGGTGATGATTCAAAACTCAAGACATGGCAATAACCATTTCGCCAATCTCTGTTAGCTCATGCCTTTATTTGTCCTTTGTTTAGGTTAAAGCTAAGTTGGGAGGTAGGATTCGTCTTATAGTATCTGGTGGCGCGCCATTGAGCGCTGAGGTGGAAGAGTTCTTGAGAGTCACTTCCTGTGCCTTTGTAGTCCAAGGCTATGGTAAAGAACTGAATTGCCATTTCTTGAAGTTTTGAGCTGGAGTGGATCAATGGAATGTGCTTATGATGGATCATTTGTGCTGATTCTTTCAGGTTTGACAGAAACTTGTGGACCAACGACACTAGGCTTTCCTGATGAAATGTGCATGCTTGGCACAGTTGGTGCTGTGTCTGTGCACAACGAGCTGCGCCTAGAGGAGGTTCCCGACATGGGATACAATCCACTTGCCAATCCTTCCCGTGGCGAAATCTGTGTTCGAGGAAAAACTGTGTTTTCGGGATACTACAAGAATCCCGAACTGACGAAAGAAAGCATACAAGATGGATGGTTTCACACAGGTTGAGACTTGAGACAATGAGTCATTTTCTGTCAAACAAAATGTTCACTCATAGCTTGTATTTGTATCCTTATGTTCTTTGTTTTTCAGGTGATATTGGAGAGATACATCCCAATGGAGTTATAAAAGTTATTGATAGGAAGAAGAATCTGATAAAACTGTCCCAAGGAGAGTATGTTGCACTTGAGTATTTGGAAAATGTTTATATGATCACTCCCATTGTAGAAGATGTGAGCATCTTTTTCGACTTGTTGGATTCGATATATTGGATACGAAAACTTTGATGATTGATGATGATTTCTTGTTTTTGTTTTGAAGATTTGGGTATATGGTAGCAGCTTCAAGTCATCTCTTGTTGCAGTAGTGGTGCCACATGAAGAGAACATTAAAAGCTGGGCATATAAGAATGGTCACATGGGTTCCATCTCTGAACTGTGTTCTCTTGAACAACTGAGGACTTATGTCCTCTCAGAGCTTAAGATTACAGCTGAGAGAAACAAGGTAATATAACATTGATGCTCAGTTTATCTCTCGTTCAGGTAGGAAACTGTTGATGCCGTCTAGCGGCTTTTGTAGTTATAGATGCATGATTCACTCAGTTCGTACTTGAGCTTCTTCTACACTGTGATCCATAAGAATTTTAAGGAACGGGTCGTGGGTCATTTGGTGAACCGTGGGACAGACCATATGGGCCATAGGTCGGGCTTGATGTTTCAAGTGCCAATTTGGATCAAACCGGACTAAAATTGGACGAATTTGATGGTCAAATATGTCTTTGATTTGTATGTTATATGAACTGTTATATATTTATTTATTTTACCTTTTCCAGCTGAGAGGTTTTGAGTCCATCAAAGGTGTCATTTTGGAACCCAAAATCTTGGATATGGAAAGAGATTTTGTGACTGCAACAATGAAGAAGAAAAGAAATAGCCTCTATCAATACTATCAGGTATCATTGAATAGCTTTTTCTTCATATACTCATTGAAAATATCTGTGAAAAACCAGACTTTTTTAGGCTCATGACTCGTGAGCTACTTAACATTGTGCAGGGAGAAATTGAAGAGCTCTACAGAAAATTGGCCTAGAAATGAGAGTTTTGAGTATTGCAAATCAAATGGGACAGTTCAAGAGTGTGATTTGGATTTTGTCAACAACATGCTTTGATTTGCATAGGAAAATAAGGAAATGGAAGCTCCTCAGTCCTAATAGCTAGTTCTTAGTATTTAAGATTTGTTGCAGATGAGTGATTCTGTGTTTTTCAATAATATATTGTCACAGAAAATGAACTGAATTTGGGTTTCATCATCACAGATTCTAAATAAATGTTTGGTTCAAAGAAGACATGCTTAAATAAACAAAGAAAAATTGCAAATAGACCAAGGTTAGTGCCTGAATCAACTTATAAGCTACAAGAGTTTATCACAACTGGCTTGGAAAAACTAATCTGCTCATAAGTTTTACCTTTATTTCTTGCAGATATTAACTAACTTGTATTAGAAGCCATTCTTACATAATTTACAGGGTCATGATAATTCCAAGATCCAACTAAACTTGCTCCCTGAAACATGCAACATGTGTGAGAGAACTCACATACGCATGAGAACACCTAAAATTTAGAAAATGAAACATCCAAATCATAGGAATACAAAACCGAACTCTAGTTACTAGAATATCCCTAACTACTAGTCCAACGAATTGGTACAAAATATCTTGCTATTTTCCCCCTATTTCCCTGTATTAATCAGGTACTGGGCTCTATCAGGGAGAACCAGAAAACTATTATAAAGCTTCCCATGAAGCAAAAACTAGAATGGATTCCAACAAACCTATGATAGGATCTCATTTTCTGTTTTTGGTTTCCTCCCTTTCTTTCTCCCTCTTCTTGTAAAGCTTCTCCAGAACACGTTTGGCCTCACACTGAGGAAAATTTGCAAGGTCATAGTACTGAGGTGCTACGTCAACTAGCCTGCAACACAGAAAAAACAAGCAAGGCAGATGATATCAGTTGAACATTGAACAATCAGATTCCGGCCAGATGGGGAAATTAGTTGGCAAGAATAGAATCCGCTTCATATGTTTTTTCAAATGAATAAAGAATAACAAAAGTAAAACCAATTCTTGAATAGAAACTGACCATTCACCACGAACGTCTGAAACCGTGCGAATAAAATTCCTACTGGTTAAGACATACTCATTATAAATAACCCACTCTGGCTTATGATCCAGACAGTTTGAGGGATGCAAGTGCACAACCTGAAAAGGAAAGAAAATGATTCAATGTCCACAAAATGGAAACTGCACACCTCAAGATCATTTACAGATGGCATATATTGAGGGACTGATAACATAAGGATCATATGGACAATAAAAAGGAAACGAGTCCATACTTGGTTGTCTTTGACAGTCAGATAATGTCCAGTGCGCTCCAGATGAGCTACCTGCATGAAATATCCAGCTAGCATAGCCTTTCTGATGTTGACATAGTAGTCACGGCTGTTGAAATCAGTGCTGCATAACTTGAGGTTGAACCTTGACATGATGCGCACCAGTTGCTGTCTCACATTATCAGCAGATTTCAGTGCCCTGTGATTGACAAAATTCTCATAGCACCAAGATGGATCTTCATCTGCAACCACCACAGGATAAAGAATATTTGAATTGCAATAAGATTAATGATAACTGCAGAATGGTAGTGAGAATGAATGCGCAGGTACTCACTGTTCTGCTTGTATGCATGGTATACATTCAGGAGCGTAAGGTGATCCCCGTCAATGTGCCCAAACCTAGCTTTAGCTTCATCTGCAGCTTTTTGCGCCTCCCTAGGCCGGACAAAGCAATTGGGTACTAAAGAAAGAAATTGGTTATCACAGAGGAGGCCCACGGTAGGTCAGCAGATGCATAGAGGCGAGACGACACCATTTGCTTCATGAGAGAATACTGAGAAACTGCAACTATCTGCATCAGCACTTAAAGCAATCCTTCGGTGCATTCCAACCGACAAGACAGTTGCTGATGACAGCCTAACTAGACGCGATGACTGTCACTGCATGCATATTTACTACACACATGCAGTTACAAGACTGACAATGTATGAGCACATCTGTGCACATGAAAATAGGCGGGCATGCATCTGCAGCCCACCTGACCTACTGAACCATGTAATTAAGATGAGACACTAAAGACAAAGTAAAACTATAAACAATATATAACGCACCTGAAAGCATGGCTGAGACTGAAAGAATTTCATTTGAACAGTTAAACTCAGGACTGACAACAAGCATTTTTGACATCTGAGGATCTAGAGGAAACTCGCTCATAATCTCTCCCAGCTTTGTCAAGTTGCCTTCGTCATCTAATGCTCCCAAGTAATTCAGTACCTCCAAGGCACGCATCAATGTTTCCGGAGCCGGTGGGTCCATAAAATCAAAATGAACTAGATCATCTATCCCTAATTTCTTCAAGGTGAGGACTGTATTTGCAAGGTTAGATCGCAAAATTTCTGGGTAGGTCTGTGGCTGAAGATCATTATTGAAACTTTTCTCGGTGTAGAGTCTGAAACACTTTCCTGGTTGAGTTCTACCAGCACGACCTGATCTCTGGTGTGCACTTGCCTTTGATATTGGAGATACCAACAAAGATTCGACACGAACCCGTGGGTTATACACTTTCTGTTTAGCAAACCCAGGGTCAATAACGTAAACTATACCATCAATTGTCAAGGAAGTTTCAGCAATGTTTGTTGACACCACAATTTTCCTTCCTGCAGGACCACCCTCTCTCAGTGGAGGCGGGGCTGGTTCAAAGATCTTCTGTTGCATAGCTGGCGGAAGAGTTGAATAAAGAGGCACAGCCTTAATAGGGCCCATCTGATCTCCCAGATTTGAAATTTCCTTCGTTATTTTACGACATGCATCTTCTATCTCCTCCTCACCTGTAAGGAAAACTAATATGTCTCCAGGAGGTTCGCATGTGTGTATTTGCACAACAGTTCGAATAGCTGCC
>JAYMTH010000151.1:0-28016 GCA_036897465.1 Pelargonium australe
AATTCCATGTAATTAGCAGACGTGGCTGGACACGTCAGCTGTGTTTTATTTTATTTTTGAAAAAAATCCACATTATCGGAAGTTAACGGATTCCGTTAATTGAGTTAATGGGAGGGACCTTTGCAGAACAAAACAAAAAAAATAGGAATATACTGGAACAAAACAAAGTTCAAGGACCTTTGTGGAATAAAGTGGATAGTTCAGGGACTAAAAATGATCTTTCTCCATTTAAATTTTATCAAATTATAGAAGCATATATAGAGTTATAATAGACAAATGCAAGTATTATAGTGTAATAATTTTATTTTGGGGGGGCAATTGCCCCCAATACCCTATAGGTGGATCCGTCCCTGGGTGTGCGTCTTGACATTGAGCCGCCGTCTCCTAGAGGACAAGTGGTGCAAGAAGTTAAGAGTTGTTTTATCAAAATTATGAAATTGTTTAGCGTATTTGTAGTTACTAAAACTCCCTCACCTCGTCCAAAAATTAGGTTTCATGTTTCACTTGCATTTTTGTCTAAAATAAGTTTTCCTACAACACATGTGCAGGATAAAAGAGAGAATATACACCACTAACTAATTCTTACTTAATTTTTCTCAAAATAAAAAAAAATGAATACACTTATTTTAGGACGAAGTGAGCAATTTGTATCTTTTGTTTGTTATCATGTATGAATTGTAGAACTAAACATGTTAAGTTCAATGGAATCAAAAAGTAAAAAAAAATTCAAATTCATGATTCATATACGTTATCTGGTTGTGACTGTCAGCGTTTATCAATACTTCTCACACATCACCAATTTTCAATAATCGTATGTGTCGGTTTTCAACAATATTGGTCTCATATTGCTAATTTCTGTCAATTATTTGGTAACAATTATTATGCATTTGATTTAACTGAATATATTGGGACAAGTGGTTAAAACACTTTGGATTTTCTCTAAAGTCTTGAATTCGAGCCTCCTTGTCAACGATATGTGACGCTTCATTTGGGAGTGAGAAACATTGTTACTTTGAGTATAATGTCCCGTACGTCGTTGATAAAAAAAAAAAAAACTGGAAATGATATCATTCACATTAGCCAAATCAAAATGCTCTTTGAAATAAAAAGGTCTATTAAAACTCATCCAGATATGCATTTTTCATAGGATCAAGCAACTTACTGCAGCTCCAAAGAAGGAAAAAATTAGCTATCAAAAGATTCAAAACTGGCCATTCGAAGAAGAAGAAAAAAGAAGAACACAGAAAACTGAAAAAGGTTCTGGGCCGCACGATGAGCAACTTCTTCAACTTTGGATTTTGATGGAACTGTAGAGATAGTATGATGACAACAAGAAATGAAATGGCAGTAAAAAGGCATAGAACTCGAATCCCAATGTGTTGTTGTAATGAATACTACTATGAATCAAGAAACCATTGTTTACGTGGTTGCATCATCCCTGCAACCTGTGCTTCAACCATCATTATACCCCTTTTTTTTTTTTTTTTTTCTCCTTTTTTTCTTTATCTTTTTACATCTTATGCGCTCCACGATTTTGCACTTTTTAGGTGTAAAACAATATATAAATCCACAAATATGGTTGATAATGTAAAAATGAAAATTTCTTAAGAGTTTGTTTTATGACATTACATGTTGAAGTGAATGTTGTTCCAAGTTGAAATTTATCATGGAATCAGAGCTGGTTTTGATTCAAATTTGGTTAGAAGAATGTCCGTTTATGTTGCCTTCCCTTGCGGTGTCCGACCCATTTGCAGATGGTCATGCCTGCAGCGGTTCACGTGTGAAAGAAATGCCTACACGTGAGGGGGAGTACCAATTTATAAAACTCCCGACTGTAAAGTGGGTGATCAAAACCTGCTCTAATATCATGTGAAATTTTAATCGGGACGACACCAAATTCAACATTACACGTGAGATTTAGAAGAAATATAATCAAAACATTAGCTAACATGCACTCATTTATAAATAGAAAAATCCAACACTCGCTTTATGAGGAACAATTGTTATTTTTCAAACAATAGCAACTTTTTTTTGGTTTTGCAATGTTTTTTTTTTTACTGAGAGTTGCGTGTTTTTATTTTAACTGTAAATATGTGAATATAATAACTCATAAATTAGTTAAGTACTTTAGTTTGAGATGAGACTATATAATTTAGAAAGGTCTTCATTTGCTTATTAGCACTGAGGAGTGAGGATACTCAAGATTCGAGTTTGAATTAATAAGATATATTTTTAAGTTGAAACCAATTGTGCAAAATTTAAGCCTACAAGTATAATAACCATGTCATCTTTGCGCCAAATGTCAATATTAGCTAAAATCAAATACGACAAAACGAGCATATCTTTACATGTATCTACATGCATGTAATAACATGTAAATTAACGTGACGCATTCTCAATTACATAATCATTTTCTCACTCCAAAATTTATCTAGGTCTCACCTCATCCTCTTTTAATACATGTGACAATTGTAATTATAAGTGCATATACTTATATGCAATATATATACATACATATATGTATCTATGTACAATTTAGTTACATGCACCAATCATTTTTCTTTAAGAAGTCCAATTAAATGGATAAAAGTAACACAAAATCTTACTACGATTTATCAATCCTTAAATCTCAGAATCTAATCGAGACTTCAGCTCCGAATCGGACGGTCCAATGAGCTCACCTCCGTACTGGGGTGGGCCCACACCACCCCCATCAAACTATTTACTGGAACAGATGAATGGAACCAAATAAATGATGTATCGGAGGTGGGGCCCACCTCCGGTCGTCCTTGCGGCTCCTATGATGCGATCACCTGATAGCTCGCGCTTTTCCTAGCCGTCCGATGAAAATGATTGATTGATTGATTCTCTCTCTCTCTCGCTTCCCTTCTTTGACTGCAATTAACTACTGAGCTGAGCAGCTCCAGCAAGAAAAAATCACACACTCTCTCTCTCTTCCAAACAGAGCTCAGCTCAGAGCTCACTGTGCGTTTGGCATCTTTTCGCTCAATATTCTCTCCGGCTTTGGAGTTTGGGCAAGAAAAAGGCAACGCATTGGGATTACGAGAACCACAACATCGCGCTTCTCTCTCTCTCTGCGACTCGTTTTTGCTTCAGAGATCGATCTCGTTCTCGGATACCGAGTTCACTCGCTCGTCAATGGCCCACCGACAAGCCTTGCTCCGTCTTCGAGCGCGCCGAGTTTCCGTGAATGCCGCTTGTTGCTGCTGCATTTCCAGTATTTGAACCTGGTACGTGCTCTCTGCTCCATTTTCGTTCTGTGAGAGAAAATTTCTTAGTGCGCGTTTTCTGGAATTGTATTGGTCAATGATTTTGCTTTTGTTGTTGTTTTGAATTTGTTATATTATGAGTTCGTGTGATTTTTATAAGAGAAGATGGAAATCTGGTCAGTTTACTTGATTTGAAGCAATTAGAACAGTGTTTGGTTCTGGGGAAAGCTAGGAAAGAGGAAAATAACTTCTTCTTCATCTCCTTCTTTTATTTACTTTTTTTCATTTTCCGGGGAAAAAACGAAGCCTTATTGTTTAAATTTTGGAATTTGATTGTGTTCAGAGAAAGTTTCCAAGTACGGTTTTTATGGAACTTTACTGGTCCATGATTTGTATTTTTGTGTGGTTGTTTTCAAATTCTTATTACGATTTTGTGTGTGTTTCTGGTCAGTTCGCTTGATTTGAAGCAATTAGGACAGTGTTTGGTTCTGGGGAAAATTAGGAAAGAGGAAAATAACCTTTTTACCTTTTTCATTTTCCGGGAAAAAAACGAGGCCTTGCCGTTTGAATTTCGGAATTTTAGTGCGTTCAGGTCTTCAGGATTTGAATTGCTCGGATCTTTGTAGGCATCGACGAAGACACATTTTTTTTCTCTGGCCTTATCTTTTATTAACATGGTTTTCATGATGGACCACCCAATTTCTTGGCTCTGCATGGCTCCTCCACCATATTTCCTTGTCTATGCTATATAACCAGTTGTTTTATACTGTCCTGTTCCGGAGATATGGGTTCACAAGTGGCAAATTTCAACTTTATTTCAAACCACTCATGTTCGTGTGTAAGATTTCACTTTTCAGTACCATTGTGCTTGTGGATTGTAATTCACGAGGGTTTTTCATAGCTTGTGACTTGTGTCAATCAATTGAGTGGGGTCAATGCTCTTCCCGAGTCCTTTCCGAATCGTAAGCGAAGGGTTCAGTTTAATTCCGAGAGTCGTGACATTATCTTGTGCTTGAGTTGCACATTCATCCTTGTAGATTGACATTGAGCTACAATGTGACCGGTAGGTTTGGGATGTGATTTTGGAAGAGTACCCGTTTACTGACTATATTGTTTTCCTTGAGAAGCTGATGCTTTGATAGCTACTTCTTAATCTTGGATTGTTTGAGAAGCAAATCGATAACATTCTTGTATGCTCTTCTCAAGACACTGCACCGGTTAGCTTAGAAAAACCTTTGGAATTTGGATTATCCCTCAACAATAGAAGCTTCCCTGTTCTTATTCAAAGTCTTGTCACCTATTTGATTATTGGAAACTAAAGGCTTATATTTTTGCCAGTTGCATTTTAAGGTTTGCGTATTCTAATGATAGATACTAATGTTTGTTTTAACGTCTTATAACTAGTAATAGAAGTCTGGCAGTTGTATTGTCATGTTTTAGCTGTCCTTGTAGTTAAGTTTGCCGAGCCACTTTGATTCTAGTGAATGCGAAGATTGCATTTGCTGTGACTTACAATATCTTATTTAATGAGAAAAGTTGTGAAAGCTTCACTTCTAATGATAGTTATTGCTTGCTTGTTGTCTAAGGGAGTTTGATTACTTAATTACTCTGCATATGTTTGTTTGGTTTGGTCTATCAACAAAAGGGAAATTCCATCTGTCAATTAGTAACTTCATTACGAAGGAAAACTGTACCTATTGTCTCTATATTTTGTTCATATAACACCGTTTTGTATGCTTAAAAATCCATTTCTATCAATTTTGACATGTGTATCGTTTATTGCAGATAGGCATTGCTGAAGAAGAAAGATCTAGACTTTCCTTCCTGCGAGCTATTGCTGAAATATTTGAATCATATAATCGGGTCTGATATAAGTCTGGTTTCCTCTAACCTATTCAGTCTATGGAATACCATCTAGATCTCAAAAAGAAATCCAGGGATCAACAATCCTCGGGAATTCGTGAGAACACCATACAACCCCAAGCAAGCCAGAGTCTAAAGCTGCGCGAGAAATCGAAAACAGATAAACCTGGTTTGTCGTATGCGGATCTCCATAATGTGATTACATATAATGTAAGGGATGTTCCACCTCAACCTTCATGTAACCAGCAAAAGCAACAGGTTTATAGGAAGGCAACTAAAGAAGAGCTTGTTAAGTACATGTCTAGTGTGCCAAGTTATCTGGAGAGAGGAGAAAAGCCCCAAGAGAAAGTTTTAAATGTTGGGGTACTGGACTGGGGGCTTCTTGAAAAATGGCAGTACAGTCAAAAGCAGATTCCAAGCAGAAGTAGCAGGTGTTCACCGTCGAGTAGTAATACCTCCTCGTATTTCTCGACAGATGTGTCGTCAATCCACTCTAGCAGAGGACCTAGTTGCTCTCCTTCCCATGAACGAACGCGGCGTCCTTCATTGCAATATCATCTGATGGCATCTCCTCTAGAAGGTCATACTTCTGCTGCTAGATCCTTTGGGGAAAGTGCTGGAAAGTTCGAAGATTTCAAATCTGCCCAAAGTAACTCTGGGAATGGGAAGCTCAAGTTCATCCGCACAGATCAGCCGTTTAGCAAAAACCATGAAGTTAACCTGGGAGAACACAAGAATAAAGTGCCAGACCCAAATAACAGCAGAGAAGGTAGAGCCATGCCAAAGAAGATAAATTATGAGGTGGTATCATCAGCAACGGAAAAAATGAAGACTCAAGATGGTGAATTTGGAAGGAGAGCAGAGAAGTTGCAAGAGAAGAAATCAAATATTGTTGGTCAAGTTGTCCCTGAAAGGCAAAAGACCGTGGTTGTCCTGACGCCAAGAGATCTTCCACAGAATAATCCATATGGAGAATCTCAGGTTTCTGGTCAAACAAGTATGTTTGATCGACGATCAGCAGAAGCAAGTAGAATGAGCTTTTCAGAGAGATCTAAGGAAGCATACCATGTAGAGCACAAGCCTGGTATTCCACACTCATGCCCACTTCCTCGTGCAGTTGACAGCAACGAATATTCGCATTTGGAACAGCCTGTGGTATCACGCTCGGCTAAGATAGGAATCAGTCCATCCAGAGGCAGAAATCTCCAAGAGAAAAATCCAACCATCTCACTCCCAAGTTCAACTGGAAAGGAGCCTTCCAAGGATTTGAATATGAAAGCTAGCAAAGCAGCAGCTGAAAAGCCAAGAAGCACTTCACCTTTTCGCCGCTTTAGCATTGGTATGGGTAGGCTAAGCAAAAGTTCTGGCAGCAAGGAGGGTTTAACTGAGCCACAGATGGCCTCGACATCTATCCCAGCTGCTAAATCTGTTTCAGAGAACACAGTAGTTTCTACTAGCTTGGACTGCTCAAGTAATAGTAGATCAAATTCTACAAGCAGAGCCAGATCTAGCCCTCTGAGAAGATTATTGGATCCACTGATGAGGCCAAAGACAGCAAGTTGCCGACAATTAGCTGAGCCATCACAGAAAGATTCCATGTCAACAGATCATGCTTGTAGATCATCGTCCAATGGGCGATTTGATGTGAACAATACTAGTCAGAGCAAGAACCAAGGATCATCAACTCTTCAAGCGCTTCTGCGAGTTGCTGTCAAGAATGGACTGCCTCTTTTCACATTTGCAGTTGATAATGATAGCGACATTTTTGCAGCCACATTAAAGTTCAGCACCTCGAGGAAGGATGACCACACCTGCATGTATACATTCTTCACCATTAGAGAAGTTAAGAAAAAAAAGGGAGGTTGGATTAGTCAAGGAGGCAAAGGAAAAGGTCACGATTACATCCCTGATGTTGTTGCTCAGATGAAAGTTTTTGATGCTCACTCATCCAATTTCGCCAGTTCAAACTCTGCAGATCACTGTAGGGTAAAAGAATTTGTATTGTTTTCTGTGGAGCTGGGAGAGGAAGATCAGGGAACATCAAACTACTTGCCAAATGACGAGCTTGCAGCTATTGTTGTCAAGATGCCGAAAAAGATACATCGAAATTCAATTGGAGATGGGTGTCAAAGCAACAACAGCAACAATTTTTCAGGTATCGGCTTTGAAGAGCATTTTCCAAAGGCGAGACGATATTCTTATTCTGGAGACAGTGGACACAATCAGCCTCTTGTCAGTGATCAAGAAAGTATCAAAACAACCGTCATACTCCCAAGTGGCACACATAGTCTTCCAAGTAAAGGAGAACCGTCATCTCTGGTCCAGCGTTGGAGATCGGGAGGATCATGTGATTGTGGGGGTTGGGATTTGGGTTGTAAACTTCAAATTTTCACAAACTCGAACCAACAACTCACTAAGAAATCAAGTTCATCTTCAATCAAAGACCAGTTCGAGCTTTTCTCCCAGGTAGCAATCTTTTGCTTAAACTAAGCCAAATTTTCAATGACATTATGCTGGTAGTTGTGTATTGTGATTTGTGAACTAACATAATTTTCCTTCTTCTGAATCCTCTTCCACAGGAAGGACTAGAAGAAAGCCAGCCCGCTCTCAGCTTGGCCCCGTTCAAAGATGGTATCTTTTCAGTCGAGTTCAATTCATCACTCACTCTCTTACAAGCATTCTCCACATGTATAGCAATCCTAGATGGTAGGAAACTATGTGAATTCTCAGAATCAAATGACTTGTTCGAAGAAAAAGCTTCCGAAGAAACCTTATCAGCGCGAAACGATGGAAACCGAGCTGTGAACCAAGTGGAAGGAGAGCTTCCTGCAAGATATGTCTCATATCCACCTCTTTCTCCAGTAGGGAGGGTCTAAAGTATAATGTACAGGTACATATTTATCTCCAGTTGGCTGGCACAATCTGGATGCAATGATCTGTTACTCTATATGTGTAATTGATAGTGAAGCTAAATGGGAAAATAATCTGTAAATTTGCAAGGCCTTGTTTGATGGTATGGGAACACATTAGGGATCCAAGGAGCTTTGCATTTGTGTTACTTTATAGTTTATACAATAGAATTAGTATCAACTGTATTTTGAGAGAAGCTATCTTTATCAGTGTAACTGTGCATATTTTGAGTAAAATGATAGTTTGCTCTTTACTCAACCTTGATTGAATTTTTCTTTCGAGGTACCGTTTGGATTATAAAAATTGGAATGCGAATGAGAATGGACATGACACGTTTAGTAATCGTGTTAAACATGAACACGATATGTTTGACACGGTAACTAAATTGGTTGTGTTGACATGAAGACAATCTAACACATAATTTCGCACGGTAGAACTAGAGTCGGCAATCTGGACACAAATTCGTGGGCACCCGAAATCTGATCCAACCAACTTTTGAGTCGGGCAGGTTTATCGTTTAAAATTTTGGACCGGATCGGATCAGTCAAATCTTCATGAATTCACACAATATTTGCCTGTAAAATGTAAAACCTGACCTGCGACCTAAATATGAATTGAATCTGAAGACTTTTGGGGCCGGATTCGGATTGGGGTTTATCAGTCCGAACAGAGACAAATCTAACCCGAGCCCGATCTTAAACCCAAAATTGTCACCTTTAAATGGAACCGACACTTTTGACACATTAAGGAATTACCCAGCTCTAAAATATTCTCTTTTAAGTTGTAAAAATGTTTTCATATTTTTTTCTTTCTAATTTTCCTGAGAAAATTGAGCAAAAAACCCACGAAAGTGTTCGTTTTAAGAGGAGTATTATTTTTCGTTTTTGCTCTGAATTTTTTACTTTGATTTGGTGAAAAGAAAAGAAAACCGCAAGATTCATGACCCAGAAGAACTACAATGAATAAATACTGTAATTCAAAATAAAAACAAAAAAGGGGAGATTCAGGTTTCCCACGTGTCATCCGATTAAGGTGAGCTGCAAAAAAGTCTTATGATCTAACGGTTCACATCTAATTTACTCAAGACACCAGTAGGGCAGGAAATGACAAGTTCAGTTAAAAGACAACCTGCTTTATATTGAAGTATTAAACTAAAATTTCACTCCTTTTTTTCCTAATTAATTTACAATTTCACAGTTAAAAATTCCCTCCTGCTCTTTCTCCAAAAAAACCATAATCACGAAGGATTCAAGAAATATATTTTTGTTAGATTCAATTCTATCCTCAACCCAATTTTCAAAATTCCAAGAAGATTCAGAATTTTCTCTTGATTCGAAGATTTTACAGTTTATTTTTCAACTTTTAAATGTTGATTGATGTCTGGCATTAACGTTGGGTTTCAAGAATGCCACTCTCTGTTCGTGAAGCTCCTAAGGTTTATGATTATTATTTTCTATAATTTTCCTTTGTAATGTGTTTTTAGGGGGATTTATTGATTTGGTTGCTGTTTGAAACAAAAATTGAAGCTTTGGAGGAAAATTTGCGCGGAGACGTCGATAGAGCTGTCGCTTCTCGCCGAGAATTGGAAGTTCATTCTTGGAGGGCTCATTTTTCAGGTTTTTTGAAATTGCCTTTTGAACTCTGTTTATGTGAATTTTATTTCTACAGCTTCCCACTGCGTTTTCTGACCCTGATGAATTGGGATAACTAGAAAATAGCTTTTGAAATTTGTGAATTTTTATCAGAAAATGAGTGGCTCTACTGCTGAGTTGATTTTGTACTTTTATTTATAATATTGGGTTATGATTCTCACTTGGTTGAGTCTTGAGCATTGGTTGGTGGGTCACTGAGATACTTCTATGGATGATAGTAGTTGGCTGGTTTTGGTAGCTAAGACTTTGCAAGGGTAATGATATTTTGCCTTGTTATTGAAAAGGAATTCGTAAAAACAACTAACTTGAAGGACAAGTGAAGATAATTAGATATGGGTATTCAATTAAGCCTTAAAGTTCAAATTTTTATTTCTGTGGTCTTAAGTTTAGCGGGCTTTGCTACCTTCACTTCCTTTGGGTTCGAAGAATGTGTTCGTCTTGAGGAAAATTTTAACTTCATCAGTACTAGTTTCTCTGTATGAGAAGTTAACTGAAGATGCTTACTTGCTCAGCAATTTCAATGGTGCTTCATTTGCGGCTTAAATCACAAAACTTTCAAGCCCATTATACTTTCTCCATGTCTCCGGCCTTGGAATGTACCAAATTTTGTCTGCACGAAGATGATTGAGATAGCCCTCATGACAGTCTCTGTCACTGATTCACTATGGATTCTTTTCTTTTCTTTTGGGTATTGACAATATTTTTATATTATGACATACAATTTTTAGTTTTCGATTTTGAATCACTATCTTTTACTTTTCTATTATATTAGGTTAGTAGATTGATATTAATCGAAATACGAAAAATAAAATTGAAAAGGCTGAAATTTAGTGAAGAGTGTAGAGCCTAAACAGTTAGACATTTTCATTTGGTTTTCCTTTTGCTATAGACATCAATTTGACTCTGCTTCTGTTTACAGTACATACATGGATTGGCTGCTCAAGGAGTTCATTATTTGCATCGACCAGGACGAACTCTACAGGATTTTGGGTTTTTTCTTCTTCCAGTGGGTACCACTTTCAAGTCTGTGTTGTGATTCCTAAGTTGGACTCAAGTCTCTAGTCATATTTACATGCTTTGTTTTTGTGTCATTGTAGGAACTTGGTCAGGACAAAGCTTATGTTAGTGAAGTTGCATTCACCTTTCTCTTTGTTTCCTTTGTCTTGGTAAGGCTCTGCAACTATTCAATTATAATTTGTCAATATTGTTTTAAATCTGAAAAGTTTCATGTATTGCACGAACATATATATAGGCTAACCATAGAATCATTAATCGGCGATGTATTACTCTGTGTGCGCATATTTTCTCTCTAGCACTATTTCCCTGTTCTGTGCTCTTATGGATGTGTTTTATTATCAGGCTGAAAGTGAAGTTTACTTTCCTGAAGCAAAGAACATTGTCCACTTGATAAGGTTGATCACCAATTTGAGCATCCTTCATTAGTTAATAAAGGTTAATAATCTTGGATGTAGAATAAAACTAGTGAAGATGGAGAAACACGTAGCATCCTCCACCCTTAAAACGAAAAATAGATATTAACCTGACACGCCAATGCCCCAGTGCACGCAGCTCTCACTATTGTTGAGTCTGGGGTGGGTAAATTTCGTACGTAAACTTATCCTTATTTTACAAAAATGTCTCCCTAACTCAAATGAATAGTTTGTGCTTCGTATTTTCAGAGTTGCATATCAACATTCCGTAAAGTAAATTTTCATATCTTTCAGAAGTTAGTGAACCGTATATAGGGTATGAACAGTCTAATCTACGGGTACGCCCAGCCAATGAACAACTGGACAAAAAAAATTGTGTCTTGACTTTTTATTTCCTATGTTGTAGAGACAAGATCCTCGGTATTGGTTAATCTCTTTTAACTGATTTCCATCTTTATCATGTCCGGAGAGATCATAAATGAATTAAACCAGAGTGATCTCTGCTCTGTTGAAGATGCTAGTTTGGGTAGGAGCAGTAGAGCTGTAAAGTTATTGTTTTTACAAGAAGATGAGAAGCACTAGATGCAATTAAATAGGTTAATTTGTAGATATGGTTGCCAAATTATATTTTATGTTATGAAGAAAGTAGCATTTAAACCTGGAATTGTTATCTGTGACTTTGAACATGCTATTGTGGATCTGGGTGCCGTTTTGAAATTTTGACATGATTTTTATGACATGTTACTTCCGTTGCAGTGGACATTTCACCCTTTCGTGTTCCAGATAAAAAAGATATATACAGTTCTTATTTGGTGCAGGGTTCTTGCCTATCTAGTGGTAAGTGTGTAGATTAGTTCCATTAGCACTATTCAATTTTGGTTTCTGCGTTGCTTTTTGCCTCATTTAGAAATGTCCATGTTAACACAGGGACAGAATAGTTGCAGTACATTCTCTGGTGTTCTTAAGCTGATTCTGCCTAACAATTCCTTTAGGTGTTTTTTCCATCTGTTTAGGTTTCTCAAATGCTCCGGATAGTCACATTCTTTGCAACTCAGCTTCCAGGTCCAAACTACCATTGCCGTGAGGTGAATTTTGTGAAATTTGCATAGTTTTCTTATCACTTAGAGTCTTAGAAATCTTTCCGTCTCCTGATCCCTTCACACCATGGGAAATTGTTGCTTAATGCTGTTTAAACTAGTGGTTTGAGCAATTTTTACAATCTGGTGAACTCTGTCTTTCAGGGCTCGAGTCTTTCCACACTGCCTCTTCCAGAGAATCCACTCGCGCTGCTCTTGGTGAACCGTTAGTTTTCAAACCATTTAATGGTTTATTGACTACATTATTACCTTCCTGATGCTAATTGAATTTACATTGTTGCGCAGTTCATGGAGTTACATATGGTTGTGGCGATTTGATTTTCTCATCGCACATGATTTTTACATTATCATTTGTACACACATACCACAAGTATGGCACAAAGAGGTGATCATCTTGCTGCAAATACTTGGTGTTAGTAATAGTGGATTAGTGGCTGTATTATGTTTCCTAATACGAAGGTTACTTTGTAATTCGTTTTGCAATATCCTGGTTTATGTGTGAAGGTGTATGAAGCAATTGGCTTGGCTTCTGGCTGTGATTCAGAGCCTCTTGATTATAGCATCTCGCAAGCATTATACTGTTGATGTTGTTGTCGCATGGTAAAATAAGGATACTGTTTTGCTCTTGAAATAAACCTATACGAACTATGTCCTTCTCTCGTCTGGTTAAGCCGAGTTGTTTGATTCCCGTGCAGGTACACTGTAAATTTGGTAGCTTTCTTTGTTGATAGAAAATTGCCAGGTACTTTCTCGATCAAATAGCAGTTCAATTTCGTCTCTAATAGTGTCTTTGGAAGCTTTGTAAGATAATATGGTTCGTGAAGTGGCAATTTGAATTGTCTCTATTGCAGAACTGCCTGATCGGACCAGTGGATCTCCATCGCCACCGCTGCTACCATTAAGCACAAAGGGATAGCGACAACGAATAGTTGCACCACATATTTCTGAATCGGAACCACATGTGTCACTTGCCCGGAAGATCTGTAAATACTCCCAATAATCATATCCAATTCACCCATGGATCTTCCTATGGCTTTCCAGGAGTCCCCATCAAGTAAATAGTGTGGTACAGAGCTGAATCACAAGGTTCATTCATATGGGAACGCCATCAAACGATAAATAGGTACGTAATTTGCAGGGCAAGCTGAAGATAGCTATGTTGCTGTTACTGAGCAGAATTTAAGACTATGCAAACTCTGTTGCTGTGAGTTACAAACCTTCTTCTTCTTTTTCTTGTACCATTGCTGAAAATGAATGGAATATCTTAGGTTATCGAGAATCTGAGATATGATTCTGTCCCATCCCACCCCATCCTTTTAACGTCTGTGGACGGTTTCTCTCACTACTATACCATGTTTTTGCATACACAGTGGCTCGAAATTGACGTCTTTTACTGATGCGAATAGAATAATGCGTGTTGACGAGTGAGCCAATGATGCGAATCAATCATGGCTCCTATCCGATGTCCCACCACACCCATATGACCTATACACTCCAACAGTGATTTACTTCTTTCTAATTGTATTCTCCTTTCATAGCTAGGATGTGTTGAAAAGAAAAATGATAATGGAGACACTTGTTGTTGCATCACATGCCTGCCTTGTTTTTTTCCTTCCTTCCCATGAAAAAAGGGTCCATTTTCACTTTCCTTTTTGCTGCAATCATGGCTAGTAATTGACAGTCACCACAGCTCCTCTCTGCCCTACCACCACCTCATGCCAAATGCTTCAAAAAGAAAGCTATCATTCCATGCACCTCATTTATAGAAACTGTACATTTTTTATCAGTTGTTTCTTGAGATGTTTCAACATTGCATTCATCTGAAATTCTTGGTTGTTGAAGACACACCATGTGTATGTTGATGGAATCATATGAGTGGTCCATGAGCTAAATGCCATTTTTGATTTGATTAGAAACTAAGGGAGATGTATAGATCATTGTACTCATGTTGATGGCCGTATATTAGCATGTGCAAGAAGTGGAACCGCGCACATTCTCTAACCGAGGAGAGTCTACTTTTCTAGTAGGACTTTTTTTACGATGATTGTGAATATGAAGGCTCTCTCCTCTCGTGAGCGAAGAAATGAACACGTCGGGTTCTTGAGACAGGCTTGCTCATGTTGGCTAGTAGCATCTGTGACATTTGAAATCTCAGTCTTGTTAGGCCATGTGGGCTATCTTTCAAGTGTTCAGTGGAGTGGAGACTGGAGACCACTTGGTGTGGGTGGTGTTTTTGCATGTCATGGATTGTGGTCAAAACACCCATGTTTGACCATTATTTTGGCTACAATGATCCTTACAATTGTTAAATATTTGGGAAAAAGATTGGTCAAGAACAAGCTCAACTTGGTTTGAAATCTTTCATCACCATTTGAGGCAAATATTAACTTGTACAAGACTATTTGTTTTTTCTCGAAGAATAAAGAACAAAATTTAAAAATCGATCACAGGAGGAATAAATCAGCTCGTTACAGAGTTCAAAGCATCGTTATATGATAAATACAAGCACTCTGCAAGCGAGGGCAATACAAATTGGTACAGTTAGCAAAAGTTATGAGCAATAATTAACGTTGTGTCATGTTCTTATCAACTCGATTGAGGCTATGAACTGAGATAATATAAAAACGACAAATGATCGTACTGCTGTCTCTTCATGCCAGCTACATCCATCAAAGCACAAAGTGCTTCTTTTTTTTTTCCCATTTTTAGCCATAATCTTCTCAATTGGATCATAAAGTGCCAAACCTTTTTCTTAAAACTTTTTTCCCCAAAATTTTATTTTAATTACGCATGAGTATCATACTTTTATCCACAATCTTAGGGTATATTAACAAATCAAGATCGACTTCAAATCATTTTAAATTATACATGAAAATGTCACTTTTCCTAAAGTAAGACTAAAATATACAATGTTGGGCCATTAAAAAGACTTGCATTTGATTTGGACAATAAAATTTTATTTAGCTTTTTTCACTATTTGTTTATGTAAAATTAAGTTGAGGCATAATTTATACATAACATTATTATTTCACACGTGATGTTAATGTTGAGCTAAAAGTATTTTACTTTCTTCATCAAACAATATATTGTCGACTATTCTTTCATCCATAAAAATAAGAACAATTAACAACTTTAATTACTGTATTAATAATAAGCACAATTCACTTAATTACTGTAGAAAGTATATTAAAAATGAAAGAGGTTGAAGTACTTTGGGTTCCCCTTAAGCTCTCAAGTTCAAGCCTCTTTGTCCACGATATGTGGTGAGATTTTTGGGGTGGGTGACGCTCACTATGGAGAGTGATAAACATTGTTACTTCGAGTATGATGTCCCGCTACTAATAAAAAAATATGAAAGAGCTTGAAAATATTTACTTGTTGCATGTCTCATGCATGCATATCTTTTGGAAACAACATTAGGTGAAATTTTATACGATTATTAGTAAAAGTACAAACATTTTTCAAGGTGAAAACATAAGAAAATATATTTCAATACATAAACTCTAAAAATTGCAGATAATCACTGATAAATTTGTAGATATAACATAAAATAAATTGCCGTTAAAAACATTACTATTAAAATGATTTTTTTGAATTTTACAAGTGTTCTGTAAATATGTTTTAACTAATACAAATAAAAGTTTGTAGTGATTACATGTAGTTATAGCTAACATTTTGAATCATAACGCGTAAATGTCTGAAATTCAATCAAACTTAAAATTGACATGATCTTATCAAAATTTTCGGATATGAATGGACATATCGGCTCAAAATACTCCAAATCTATTTGCATGATAAAATAAAAAAATCTGGTATTGGGTCGGGTCATTGGGGATTGTACTGCACCGATTTGGGCCTCATGTGCCATGGCATTGGCATGTAATTATAACATAACATAAAACGAAAATGACAAACATAGAAAACATCGCTACAGTTTCACTCCACTCTCCTTCACGGCCCGTCGGAGGTACCTCACCCACGTGGCAACATCGTACGAGCTAATCATGTTATCGTGCAACACACGCGCAAAGCTGCGGCGAGGTGAAACAATCTACATGGAAACTGAGAGCAAAACGTAGAGAAGAGAATAAATATTTATTTTTAATTTTTTAAAAAAGAAGAGTGAAGCGGAAACGAGGGAATGATGAGGGGAGAGAGAGAGAGAGAGAGACTCAGATTCATCATAGAAAATGAAAAAGCAGTGACAGTGTATCAGAAGCTGGAAACAGAAAACTGTAAAATCCTTGGATCCAAAGAAAAGATTTTTTTCTTTTTCATTTTCTTTCACTTTCTATCTTGCCAAACAAAACTATCTGTTTCTCTCTCTCTCACCCACTGACTTGTTTTGTTGGTTTTTTTTTTTTTTCTTCTTTCTACTGAGCTCATTTTCTCACCAACCCCTAAACCCCTTTCTCCCAGAACCTCTGCTTCTCCGAGAAAACTGATAGAGCAAAGATTTGAACTTTTTTTTGTTTTTATTTCTGTTTCTGGAGAATCTGATTTCTGGGCAGTAATGGGAGCTCGTTGCTCCAAGTGTTCTCTCTGCTGGTGGCCGTCTCGTCACAAGTCGAATCTCAAAGATTCTTCTGATCTCGGTATGATTTTCCGTCACTTTCCCGAGAAAAGCTTTACCAGACTTTCTATCTTCTTTTTCTTCCCCTGCATTGTCAGTAAAAAAAAAAATCTGATTTTTTTGAATTTATTGGGTGGTGAACTGGTTCAGGAAATGGGGGCAATAATGAGCAGAACGCGTTGCCTGGGTTCATCGAGTTCAGTTTGGATCAGCTGAGAGCTGCGACTTCTGGGTTCTCTTCGGACAATATTGTTTCGGAGCACGGAGAGAAAGCTCCTAATGTTGTGTACAAAGGGAAGCTTGAAGATGGTCGATTCATTGCTGTCAAGCGCTTCAACAGGTTGGCTTGGCCCGACACTCGCCAATTCCTGGTCCGCGATCTCAGCTCTCTTCCTCCATTTTTGTCAGCGATCGGTGGTTTTTGCTTTGTTAATTATGTTTTGTGTGTCTACAGGAAGAGGCACGAGCTGTCGGGCAGCTGAGGAGCGAGCGGTTGGCGAATTTGATCGGGTGTTGCTGTGAAGGGGAGGAGAGATTGCTTGTTGCTGAGTTCATGTCACATGAAACTCTTTCGAAGCATCTTTTCCACTGTAAAATTTCACTACCCTGATCTTATTTTGTTAAATAAAATGATACTATTATGACATGATTAATGTGAGTAATAGAAGGCTTTAATGTGTCTGTAATTGATGTGGGTATTGATTATCTTCTGGGTTGGTGGGTAAGGATCCACAAAATGAGCTTTGTGGTTGACAGCTTTTATATGCTAATCATGTTGAAACTGGGTCTTTATTTATTTTCTTACCTTTCCTTTTCTTGGGTTGATGTTACTAATGTGTAATTATGATCATTAATTCAACTGTGTGATAGAAATTTATGAACTGCCTCTTTTGTGTTTGGGGTGGTGGAAGAAAGGAACCATAAGTAGAAAGATTAGATCTTTGCTTTACTCTTTGTTTGCTTCAGGAGCCTTGTAGTTTATGATCTCAGTTGAATAATGAGTGAGGCATTTTGATCTAAGGCCGTGAGTAATTACTAATTGCTTCCTCCATCTTAGAATGAGCGTCCAGTTTCCCTTGCATTTTTGTCCTAAAACGAGTGTCTTGTTTCAATTTTAAGAAGTTCGTTATACAAGAATCACTAATAGAATTCTTATAATAAATTAGTTAGTATTCATTTAGTTTGTTAGAACACATGTTTATGGAATGCACTTGCATATACTTTAAATTGCATTAGTCAAGATTCACATTCTCTTCCCTGTTTAAATGGGCTATTTAGGAAAGAAATATAACTACCTAACTTCCTTTTCTCCTTAGAGTTTTTATTATCTTTGAAATATAAACTTTATTGATTGAACTGATTTAGGGGAAGCACAGCCAATGAAATGGCCAATGAGGCTTAGGGTGGCTCTGTATTTGGCGCAAGCATTGGAGTACTGTAGCAGTAAAGGACGGGCATTGTACCATGATCTTAATGCTTATAGAATTTTGTTTGATCAGGTATTTTATCCCTTTTTATCCTCCTCTCTCTTTCTTGTCAAATGATCGGTTATCGCTACTCATTATATTGAGTTTGTGGTTGACAGGATGGTAATCCCAGGCTATCCTGCTTCGGTCTAATGAAAAATAGCAGAGATGGCAAGAGCTATAGCACCAATCTGGCTTTCACTCCTCCAGAATACTTGAGAACAGGTGATTGATTTCGCTATTAAAGCTATATCTAGTTTGCGTACTTCAGTTTCTAACACATTTCACTTATTACATGTAAATATAATACTCCCTCCGTTCCCAAATGAGTTCCACTTGCTCTAAAAATTGTCCCAAAGTGAGTAGTCACTTTCTTTTTGAGAAGTTATTAGTTAAGCATGAATTGTCAACAATATTCTTAAATTAGTTATTAACCCCTTGAGGTTGGTACATCAACAACACATGAGGGTATAAGAGGCATAGCCCCTACCATAACTAACTTTTCCTACAAAAATGAGAAATGGACAATCATATTGAGCTCATAAAGATGTCTATGTTTCACAGGAAGAGTAACCGCAGAAAGTGTAGTTTACAGCTTCGGGACGTTATTGCTTGATCTCCTCAGTGGCAAACATATCCCACCAAGCCATGTAAACTTCTTCTTTCCTTTTACTGTAAGCCTCATTTGAGGTTGGTATTTCAATTCTATGGAAAATTTCAAGAGGTGCAACAATGTGGAAGTGGCAGTGGTTCACACTCTGAATGTAAATAGCAAACTAGTTGGCTTAATGCTTACCATGATATTGTTCAATTAGAAACATTAGTATATGCTATTAGTGAATTCTCTAATTCCTGTCATTGGCAGGCACTTGACCTTATACGTGGCAAAAATTTTGCAATGCTGATGGACTCATGCTTGGAGGGTCACTTCTCAAATGATGATGGAACTGAGTTAGTACGTCTAGCTTCACGTTGTTTACAGTATGAACCTCGTGAAAGGCCAAATGCTAAGTCTCTTGTGACTGCTTTGACTCCTCTTCAAAAAGACACTGAGGTATTGTTCACTATGTAGTTTTATCCACAGATTGGTCTAAGCCTTCTATGGACGAAATAAATATTTTCTGCAACTGTAGATGTATGAATGTATGTACCTAAGAGTACCTATGATAACTTTATAGTGTGAACCATACTTAAGATGTGTTTCCATCATCTAGTTTGTTTATATTTCAATGTCTTCTGAACTTCACCAATATTTAAACTTAAATTAAGCCTTTCCCCGTAACTACAAGTCATCTATTGGAACTAATCTGAAATTTGTAAGCATTTTTTTCTTCTTTTCTGCTCTTATTTGTAACTCATTTTCTGTTTTTTCAGGTTCCATCTCATGTATTGATGGATATTCAGCATGGAAGCGAATCCTCAAAACCACCACCATTAACGCCTCTAGGCGAAGCTTGCTCAAGAGTTGATCTCACTGCAATACATGAAATATTGGAGAAGGCTGGGTACAAGGATGATGAGGGGATTGCAAGTGAGGTAATTTCTGCAGACTTACCTGTTATTCGTTTGTAGTGACGTGTGATTTTTATCTCTAGTTTCTCATTTCTACTCGAAAACTCTGACCTGAATAAGCTCCTTACTTTCACTGACCTTAACTACCCAAGATGTTCCATAACTGCTTATGGGCTTGATGTGATGACCTCACCGTATCTTTAGTTTGTTTGATATATTTACTTATTCGCTATCACTGAAATTCCTTTCCTTTGTAGCTTTCGTTTCAACTGTGGACCGACCAAATACAAGAGACACTCAATTCAAAGAAGCGTGGAGATGCTGCTTTTAAAACGAAAGACTTTGCTACTGCCATAGAATGTTACACACATGTAAGTAGCACATTTTACATTGGAGGATTGTTGAGAAAAGCTGTATTATCATAATTGTTAGAGAACCAACTCAACAAAAAGCTTAAACTCATTGTTAGTCTCCGTTTTATACTTTAATATTATATTCCAACACACCCCTCACGTGCAAGCCTGTTACGGCTTTGCAAGTGGGCCGATGAGAGATTAGATAGCTCATTCTAGTTTTAGGTGGACTGAAGAGAGCCCATTCCTGTTATAGTTCAATTGGTGGACCGAAGAGATAGTAGAAGAGAGAGAAAGCCGATTTAGAGATGATAGATGATTTGAAAAATAGGCAAGAATTCAAACACCTGTTAGAGAATCAACTCAACTAGAAGTTTAACATGATAGTTGAAGTCTCCATTTGTAGTTTAATATCATATTCCAACAATAATCACTTGTTACATTCATCCATTTCTCATGCAGTTCATAGATGGCGGGACCATGGTATCACCAACTGTTTTCGCAAGACGCTGCTTGTGTTACTTGATGAGTGACATGTCACAGGAGGCACTTGGAGACGCAATGCAAGCTCAAGTAGTATCCCCCGAATGGCCAACCTCCTTCTACCTTCAAGCTGCTGCGCTCTTCAGCCTCGGGATGGACAACGATGCGCAAGAAACACTCAAAGATGGCGCCTCGTTGGAGGACAAGAAACACAGAAACTGAAAGTGTATAGGCTTTTCTTTACTTCTTCCTTTTAAGTGATTCTTATACCTATTCTCTCAGCTCATTTCCTCTTTGGCATTTGTGTTTGTGCAGCACCAGATTGTGTTAATTGTAATATTGATGTGTTGGTGTTGTCTGGCTTCATTTCACTTTTTATTTAAAGAAGCTTTTGTCACAGGAAGTTGTGGCATTTCCTGGTTGTAGTTGTGTTACCTACAAATATTACAATAGCAGTGATAAGGAAGATTTTTGAGTTTGTTTTGTTGAAGCTGTCATTTCATGATGTTCTTGAAATTGCAATTTTCTGCAACTACTGTGATAGGAATATTCTGAAGTATCCACAATCATCAGATTGGCTTGCAAAAATCTGAACAGCAAGTGGTTTCAAAGTAGCTATAATTCATTCTTATCATTACATGGTGAATTATGTACTTGCTCCGAGCCTCCGTTCTAAAATGAATGTCTTGTTTGTTTCGTATTTTTGTCTTAAAATAAGCGTCTTTCTTTTTCTTTAATGAAGTTTGTTAATAGTATGAAGTACCGATAGCAGCCCTCTAATAAGTTAATATTTGTTGAGTTTGAAACAAAGTAAGGATGTACAAAAAAAATGAAGCATATGCTTGACAATTTGGATTTTAAATTGGGTTGTAGTGTAGATTTTTAATGTAAAATGTGTATTTATGCATGTTTGTCTAATAAAATCTGTATTTTCACAATATAAATATGACCCTACGCGATTAGATCGATTTTGAAGTTGGATTAGATATAAGAAATTCTATCAGATCTACAGACAAATCAAAAACATCATTTGAAAGTTTATACACAAAATCAGAAAAACTAGGGTTCTACAAATCTTACTGAGATCGATTACAGCCAGAAACAGCCGTTAAAACCCCTAAAACCATCTGTTTTCGTGTGTATAAGCTGTGTAGGGTTTAAGGGTTTTCTGTTGTGCGAGTGATGAGCACCAGCTTAAGATAGGCCCGAGCATTAAAATCAATTAGATCATGACACGTCATCATCATCAATTTATATACTGAAATATTTCGATTGCACACGCTAATTCGGTGCGTATGTAAACACCGTATCATATTTTTATCGTAAATAACCGGACTGCTTGAATTCTCAAGCCTCCTCTGCTTCGCCGAAAAATCAAGCGAGTTCATCGATTCAGGTACGAGCTTCTCTCTTCTACTAAATACGGTTGTTTGGTTACCGAGAAAGTGTAAGAAAGTGAGAAAATAAGAGAAAAGAAGCTTTTATGGACAGTTAATTATTTATTTTCCTCAGTTTTCCGGTATCAAACAGAGGCTTAGAGGTACAGATTTCACCAGAACTGTGTAGTTTTGATAAATGAAAGTTTATAGAGTGAAGCTTATGAAATTTATGACCTAATTGTTCGAGTTTAATTTGTTTTTTTATATGTAGTTGTAGAAACATTGGCAGCCAGCAATGGAACACGGAAGCTTCTTGGATAATAGCAAGGCAACATTTTCTTTGACTGATGAAGATCACACCCTCGCAAATGCTGTCAGATTCACTCTGAATCAAGAGTCAGTATTTAATTTGTTATTTATTTTGAAATTCGATTTTGCTCAGTTTTGAAATTTTACTAGTTTGGATTTGTGCTCTAATTATTACAATTGAAATTGAACTGTCTTCAATTTGTAAGAAGCCTTTTGAGTTTTGAACTTTTTGTTTGTGCAATTGTGTGAGGAACTAGCAATTCGAATGAACTGTTTTGGGCAAGTTGTTGTATAGTTAAAACTTAAAAGGCTCACTTTCAACAGTAACTGATGATTTATTGAATAGTTTGCTTTCTATCAAGAATCAAAGTGAATCGATATGTTCCCTCTCTTTTGGCTTTGCCTTACCCGACATAGAATTGAAATTCAAGTGCTGTTTGAGTGAGTGGACATGGATATGGATGAGACATTTTATTGCATAAGTGCTTGTTTTTCTAAGCGTTTTGCGACTCTTGTCTTGCAGTCCAAGAGTGGCGTTTTGTGGTTACAGCATTCCTCATCCTTCAGAGGCTCGAGTAAACATTAGAGTCCAAACAACTGGTAATATGTTCTCTCTTTTCATTTAGTATGCTAATTGCAGTTTGCCAATATCTGTATCATGAATATTTTGTCGTAGAAAGAGACTTGGCGTATGTGACATTGTTATTCAGAAAATCATATTCTGCTAGCTTGTTTAATTGTGTTTTGTCCAAAAAAATTCTCTGCACTCTATGAGACTAACCTCTAGGTTGCTGCTTCTCTATCAACTTAAGTAATAGTGATTGCTATTCATATTTGTACAAGTATCGATGCCATGAATGTGACTTTAGCTTCAAATGTTGTTCTTCGCATAAAATTTCATAGGTGATCCGGCAAAGGAAGTTTTAAAAGATGGATGCCAAGATTTGATGCTGATGTGCCAGCATGTGAGGAGTACTTTTGACAAGGCTGTTGATGATTTTAAAAAGCTACATTCCATGGAGGAATGATGTTTTGCTTGCCTCTCTCCTTGACATACATGTTGCTGCAAAGAAGTCATTTGAGGTGTTACAGAGAAGTGTGTTTTTATAATTAGAACTTTTTTTTTTTTTTTTTTTTTCTTTGTAAGGCTTAGATTCTCTGACGGGAGAGTAACTTTAAATTTTGTTTACAATTTCGCGCACTTTGTCTTCGCATTTCTAAGATCTGAATGAACTTGATTGTGATAAAGATCAAAGGCAAGCTTGAGAGAATCGAGGTTGATGTAGAGGACGATTATGTAAATCATTTGTTTTTATTTTTGATTTATGCAAGAAATTTATAGATAAATGTTAAGGTCTAGTTATGTTTACATTACAAGACCATTGACAACATGTAGGACAATGCTAAAAGTATTACACATCCATGTAGAGTTTTGCCCATTTCTATCTAAAATACCCAAAAGATGAGCAGGAGCAACGACTATGAAAAATATCATGGATAATATCTGTCGTGTTTCGCTGCTGAATAATCTTGTATAACGAAAGAGAATATGTTAAACCCAAGGGTAGTGGCGCAGTTGACGTTGCGTGAGTAAGAAGAGTGCTTGCGTTCAATCCCTGCTCAACTCATCCATAGGGATAGGTGAATGTTTTAATTGTAAACAAACCTCGAATGGAGATTACAATGGGTGTGGTAAAACGGCTTAAAGGTGTCAACGGCGAGTGTACGGGCCCGCTCAGGAACCCATTGTATAAATTGAAGAAAAAAAAGAATATGTTAAAATACGAAAACTTTTATTAAGGCGCTGAAATATAAAGTTACAAGCTGAAAGCACTGCTTCTGTTTACACGTCGGACGTTTATGTCGTAAGAGCTTCTGATGGGGAACAATTGTGGGCAATGATAGTTTCCATTGTTGTCCAACATCCTCAATGCAATAATTGTCCATGGTTGAAGTGAATAGGCAGTGTGTGTTTAAGGAAGTGTCCTATAAATCATGGGACTTGAGCACAACAATCTCATAAACTTTAGACCAAATTTGACTGTTAAAAGGAAAAATTGACATAATACAGTGAACATGGGAAATGGAATTTCTCAGCAAACAGTTTGACCTTCAAATGTTTCCAATAGGTCGAACCTACATTATACACAATTTGCTTCACCACATCCTCAATATGTACAGTTATTTCTCGGTAGGAAAAAAGAGCTCTAATTGTTCTAATGCACTCCCTGTAAACGGCTAAACAATGAGCAACAACTTATCTCTCGCTGTACTATACCTGTTTATACAGATAGGAGCTGTTCCAGTTCCTTATCAAATTCGTCATCATCTTTTTGTTGCTGATGTTTTTCAGGTGAATGTCGGTTGAATTCTTCGTGGTTTTGTGGCAGACGCTGGTTGAGTCCTGTTTGTTGATAAAACAATTCTTTCTGGGCATTCCAGTCTTCAGAAATATTGTTTACCACATCTCCAATCAATTGATTTTCTTCTGATATGTGCTCTATGTTTCGGATATCAACCACTGCACCGGCCTCTGTAACAAGGAACAAAGTAAAATGATTAGTGCACAACAGGCAAAAACTTCAGTAGTGTGTAGCGATTGATATTATCAGTTTGTTATTTTTAAACACTTCTCAAAATTTGGTGACCTCAATTCGGGGAACCAATTGACCTTTAAACCTAATTTTTATGTGATCTTATGGATAAGCTGAAAGTAAAATAGCAATTCTAGAGAATTCACATAAGAAATCTCCACGGCAACAACATAACAGCACAGTTTTTTAGATAACTGGTGGAAAATCTTATATGCAGCAGGCTACAAGTATATAGAACAGGAATAGATTGACGAAGTTGTGCATAATCATCTAGGTACTAAGATTGATGGATTGAGAAAGTCTTCACTGTTCAGCATGGAATTTTCAAAACAAGTTCACATATGTTTTAGTTGCTAAACTAGGACACAGAAATAGTACCTTTGATAGCCATATTCTTGGCTTCGGCATATTCAGATGACATTTTTTTGAGCCCGTGCAAATCAACTTCCATACCCTGTGGGGTACAAAGAATATATATTAGATGCACAGTCTAATCCACAGACTAAGTCAAAAGAGATAGTTTACGTACAAAAACAGAGGGAGTTCAGAAACTCATGGCAGCCACTGGGACATTGTACAACTGGCCAAAATGTAGTGTATGAACAATCTAATCCCAAATAAAGAAAAAAGTTACACATTAAGCTAAAGTTCCAACTGACAAGTTATTATGATTATCAATCTGATCCATGCAGACTCATGACTACCTATATTAGTTACAGTTCTAATATATGAATAATTGACGTTTTATTTTAACTACACACCAATGAAGGAGAAGATCATTACACATTTGCATCCATTGCAACCAGTATCCTTTGGGATGCATAAATTTATCTGAAATGCATATAGATCAAATTGCCTCTCATAAGAGATTATGAAACTTACCAAGTCCATGTGGAGAAATTTCTCGAGTCGAGTATTAGCAAATAACCTGGTAAGCAAAAGAAAAGGGCAATGTAGTATTTAGAAGATGAAAAATCTATGTCAAAACAATAAACGTACAGAATATGATATGATAGCGACATACTTTTCACAGGCTATTTGAACTCGTGCATTTTGTTGATCCGTAAGCTTGCTTACTCTCTCAGTAACACAGCCTTCATTTATGTCCACAAACCCAAACAAGAACATGTTCTTTTCTAACATACTTTTGACCAAAATACGAACCACTTTTATCCCCTTTTCCTTTGAGTCAACTACAAGATCTTTAAGTCTTTTCAGCTCTCCTAACAAACAGAAAACAAAAGATGCTAAATAGCAAAAGCAATTGAACTATAAACAGGTCTTAACATGTCATAAATTTATGCTGTCATTACTTATATTTCATTTAGCATTAAAAAAATTGTTAAACTAAATTGTCCTAGTGTCAATTGTGTGAGATATCATTACGATTTACCATGTCACGAGAAAAGCTATCCCGCCACATGTGAACATCCTGCAATCCAAGATATAAGTTTGATACGCAGGCTTCATATTTGATTCAGAAGCAGTGTACTTTGGAAGAGAACCTATATAATAAAGGCTTACTAAAAATCAAGGTTAAAGAGAAAAAATTGAACCATACCAAGAGACAGATAAACTCTGTAAGGAGGTTTAAAAGGTTGAGTCTCATAAAGGTAATAGAGGCAATATAAGCCACCAAGTCTGCATGATAAAGAAGTAGTACCAACGATATAACCTGCTCAAGTACACATAAAAGTTAGCATATAATAGATGAAATAACAGGGAGCAATTTTTTTTTTTTTTTTTGGAAAATAGACAATTATTTTGGGATGGAGGGAGTATTCAAGATATCGGTGGTTATCTTCACAAAAGAATTCACTTTTTTCGCTATAGAAGAATGAAATTCAACACACTCTTTGAAGGATAACAATTAGAACACCCTAACATCCAAGATAAAAATGAGTGCTTGGTACTAGAAAGCTTTTCTTTTTCAGCTAGAGTAAAGCTGAGAATAGGACAAACTTCGAGATAATCCCATCTACCAAAAGTAAATGTTAGACATTATGTTTGAATAACACGAAAACTAGAAAATCGGATAACATTCAGCTCCCTTCATCAAGGAAAAAGGTCAAACTGGGTTCATATTTTGCCACCAGATCCCAAGTACAAAATACAAACCATAACAACTACAAAAGAATTTTAACTAATCAATGTAGGTTGGAAATGAACATTTTCAAAGGTAAATTCAAAACAATATCCTATCTCTCACATAAAGAGATACAAAATTGAATCCACCATTATCAGAAACACTAACAAAATTGAATCGATTAACATTAGAATCACAACATAACATTTCAGAAATAAATAAATAAACACACAAAAAACACATCTCATGATCCAATTTGAGGGAAAAAAATCGTACCGATCGTTTGGGCGTACAATGATTGCATGAATAGAGCCAAATTGGTAGAAGGAACAGCCTCAAAAATATAGGTGAACTTCCTAGAAAGCCACAATCTCTTCATCTCAGACAGAGTCGTCAATTCACCCTAACAATATACTCAGAGATCAGTTTAAGCATTAATTAAGATTACCCAAAAAAATCTCATAAAAAAGGAGAACATGAAGAATGTTAGTAGAACCTCGGAAAATTCAAGTATGAGCTCGTCGATGTCCTGCTTGAACGGAGAGAGATCCATCGCCGGTAGAGCTCCTACGAACTGATCGGAGAAGACAACACAATTAGCTTTGCACTGCACAATGTAGAACGGAGAGAGAACCCGCAAGTTCTCGTCTGTTCAATATCCAAAGGAGGAAACTTTTCCCGCGTAGTCAGAGCCCTAAGGAAGCAAAAGGAAGGAGATTGATGAAAATCAATTGAACTATAAATAGCCCATCGCATATATTTATATTTTAAAATTCTAGTGTAAAATGAGCGAATTTTTTTTATATGATTCGATCGGATCGAATTTTAGATATCCGCATGTTTGGATCTAAATTGTTAGTTCTAGCACAATGTAGAACTGAAAAGCGAGCAACAAGCACCCAAAATTTTGATTCAAAAGAGTGTTGTGTATGAAAACATTCATATAAAATTCTTATAATCTTAAGCTCGAAAAAGTTCATATAAAATTCCTAGAATCTTAAGCTCACCCTCTTTTCGAGTTAGGTTTGGGTAAGTCCTTTCCAAGTTTATATAAGAAAATGTTCCATTTTAGTCTATCA
>JAYMTH010000152.1:0-28005 GCA_036897465.1 Pelargonium australe
CTGAATGACAAAACGTCACATAGTATCATCTTGAGTTATATTCATTTCATGCAAAGAGCACTTGCGTAGATCCCCTCAGGACTAGACCTTTTTTTCTAGCATAGGAGCACCCTATCGAGTCTTTTACACGGGGTTTTCTTTTTTTGTTAACTAGGGTCGACTCCGTAACTTATAATAAGGCTTTTAGTTTAGTTCTTTTGACTTTCGAAACCCCTTTGCAAGCCCGGATAGACCGAGGAAAGGAGCTCATTTAATTGTGAACAAGTATTGTTGGGTTGACTAATAGAGCTGATTAGAAACCTGGTGTTATGCTGTTTTAAAGGGGGCTTCATGTCCTGTTAAATAAGTAAATTTTAAAAATAGTATGATCCGGAGTGGCACATATTCTATTCCATTTTGTCTGTTACTATCCTCTCAGGATCCTGTAAAACCCCGATTCAGAGAAAACTAGATTTTATTTTACTGAAAGTTTGTTTACTTTTGTATTCTTATAAATATTAAAGATTATAGAAAATCTTAATAACCACCAGTACACTCCTCGGAATATTCTTATTTTCTCTCTATCAGCTCTTCGGTAAAATAGAAACATACTGGTCTTTGAGCAATCCCGTAGGTTTACACTTAATCTTAGGTTTATTTGCAAGATTCCTCTTAATTAGAAATGTCGAGAGGTACCAGATAGAACAAATATCTTGTCAATACTTTACTTGGAGAGAAATAGAAATCTATATTCAATTCGCGCGATAGTAATTCTTGGCGTTGGCCATTATATTATGGAACTTTTCAGAATTTGATATGAATAACATTTATATGAGTATAAGTATTATGGATCCTCTAGTATTATTCTTTACGAAAGACTTTGATCAATCATATGTAATTTATATAACCGTTCCAGCAAAAGCAATTGGGAGCATAAAATTACAGGTTTATTTAAGAGGTACTTAGTGGATAGTATTAAAAAATTCTGGAAAACTATAAAGACAATTACTTTTCTTTTGGAAATACAAGCCTATTTATTATATTAGGGTAGTCTTTTTTCTAAAGGTTTAGGTAAAACCGAATTTCTATGTTCATAATAATGCCCTTACTTGGCATCCCAATTATAAGGCGTTATTTACGAGGAAATATTACAAGGATCCATATTCTTTATATTACTGCTTTGGAAATGTACAAAACAAATGTTTCTAACGGAAATAAGGGGCAGCCCCGTAAATAAGCGTCATGATTACGACTAAGTTAAAAATTTAATCTATATACAAATTTTACTTACTATAACCCTGGAATAGCTCCAAATAAATAAAATAAAACACGTGGACCTCCTTTTTTCCTTCTGAAAGGCACAACAGTTACACGGTAAGCTGTACTTCTGTACTTATAGAATGCCAAACTCAGGAACTAACGCATTGAGCTAGTAGAGTCTTAAAATTGACTCAAGATTCTGTTGCCCCAAGTTTTAGGGAGGTAAGTCGCTATATAAAAACTAAAGATATCCGCATTCATATACTCTGCAAAATAAAACAAATTTTATTCATCTCGAGAATTTTCATTAAACCCTCTCTTTTGTGTATCTTTACGAACAAGTCTTGACCTGAGAGTCCTAGTATCAAACAAGAGAAACGGTCTTCTTCTAACTTACTAGGGGTTTCCCCTAAGCATTTAGTGTACAGCATATGGAGTATAGCTCAGTATTTCGAGTTGGTAAGGCACCCGTTTTTGATACCGGCATTAAAGGGTTCAAGTGGAGTCAGTAGAAAGGAAATCCGTAAAGAAGAAAGTGCAAAAGCATAATGAAGGTGGATAGGAATGTTTAGTTTGGTTGTCTTGTCCAAAGTGAGAATTGGACTAGATTTGGATTTTTTATCTTGGCTGGTGTAGCTTAGTGAAAGGGATTGTTATAGCTTAGTCAGGGATCCGGTTATTCGGAGAGAAGAGTTGGCTTGTTTCCTTTTAATCCTAGATAAAGAGTAGATTTTTGTATTAGCTTTCAATACAAGTTTCAAGCGCTGTTGTCTTAGTTCTCCTTCCTTCATTACCTTGCGGGATTTACCTTGACTTGGTTGACTCTCAATTCTGAAAGGTTTGGAACCTAGGGATTTTCAGAAGTATAAGAGCTCTGAACGAAGTGAGTAGGAGGAGGACTAGACTCAATTGTATTGTTGGTTGGATTCCCGGGATTGGGTTGAGTGAAAGTCTGCCTTTGTTGTTGGTTATAAGGTATGACTGTACTATCCAAACAAAAGCTTTCCTACATCTCCCTGACTCTGGATGGCATAAGTCGGGTATAAGAACCATTACTAGACTATATGAGGTTCTTTACTCTCTATAGCAATAAGAACTAAAGAAAGAGGAATATTCCTTAACTTAAACAGCTATACCTATAACAAATAAGAAAAATCCACCCTAAAAGGTGGGTGTAAATAGGCAATAAATGACATTCTGGATACTTTGGCATCATTTCCTATTTAATTAATGCGGATTCCCTTTTCTTAAGTCTTTCTAAGGAGTCGCCTGTTCCCAAGCTCTAAAGCAAAGAAAATAAGAAATATAAGGTACAATAAGGAGAGTGTCTCCAGCTTCTTTTTAGTACTAAGATGTCATTACTTTCTGGAATTTACAGATTTACAAGTAGAAGGTAAGGGTTCTTCAGAAGATTCTAGTACAAATTCTCGGATATTTCTGGGTTTAGGCTTTATAAGAAGGACTTGTCTTATCAACCGGATTTTGTAAACAAAATAATATTTAGCGCAAGTTCCATGGATTTCATTCTTAAAATTAGCATAGATTGAGAGTCCTTGTATGTGTCCAAACCAATACTAATAAACATTTTTACACAGAGTTCAGATTATTCAAGAGTGCTACTTATAACACAAAACTTCTTGGTAACTTCCCAGATTGAAGAAGGAGGACTGCTAATAAGCTTAGTAATAAAAACCTACTTATATCCTATCCGAAATCCCTTATTATGGCTCTAATAATAGGCATCTCCCCACTACTTTAACTAAGTCCTGCTCATCTTGAACCTTCTACATGTAGCTATTTTCTTGGTGCTCTGACTGAAGAGTTGAATTACTTATTGTTAGTTTAAAAAGGATTCATAGTAAGGAAGTGGTTTCTTTTATTCCTTAACTCGAATACAGTAACACTATAAAACATAGATTCTAATCCCTGTCTTTCTTCCTTAGAGCTCTTTTGTTCTGTAGCTTACTCTACTGCTTATGGACTTCTTTCTTACTCTTAATTTCCATGATCAGTAGAATTGCTTATATAATATGTTTTCTTTCTTCCTCACTGATTCGCTTGTTTCTTACTGATTATGGAGGATCATTACCATTTGTTGATCCTAATCTCTTCTCTCTTGACCTTTACAAAATACTGTTTGTTTTCCTGTTTCTTATTAAGGTTGTTCTTAGCTACTTGTTGACTTTGTTAACCCACTGCCACTGAGTGTTCTCGTTCCAACTATAATAAAATTTAATTAGAATTAAGTAACTAACTCCTTGTCGAGTTATATAGGATACCTTGGTCTTTAGTTTAGCTCAAATAGGACTTTTAAACAATTAGATTAGGGGATAAATGCATTTGTTACCTTTTCTATGTGCCACTAACCAACCTACATTCCCCAAGGAAATCCTAGGCTAAGGAGTCCTCCTCTGTTTTAATAATGAACATTGGAAGTATATAATAATTTTTAATTACTATACCGTAAATATGAATAAGTTTCACTAGATACTAACTTCTCAAACGAGCTCTTTTCTTTAGTACATTGAGAGTTTGGGATTGTAATCCCCTTTGAATACCGGGTTTATACTAAGTACGACTTTTAAATAGGGTTCTTTATTAGTCCTTAACTTTTGTCTATAATTAGATTATAAAAGTAATATTCTTGACCTGCTCCGTAGCCTTAGTTTTTCCGCTGAAAGCTGCCATTTCCTAGACCAGCCTACAGGTACCGGTCATTTCAACTCGTAATATTTTACAAGGAGCTTTATCCTCGTTACAATACCTTGTAAAAATTCCCTAACCGGATTCTAAGGTCCCCGAGAGATTTTACAACAAAGCATAAATTCCTTCCAGTTATGAACTATTCTAAAATGTAGTGATTTCAGCAGCTATAGTTGTTTTAACGCTAAAAAATGAGGTACAAAATTAAAGTATTTATCATCAATAGAATGAGATCCCGCGACTAAAGCTTTCTATTAGTTCGTAGGGACGTATTATCTGTATCTCCTACACCCTAACGCCGAAGTCAAAATGTACAGACACAGCGAGGATAGTTTCCTTCTCGTCTTGCTCTTTTTTAAGCAGGCTTTTGTTATACCTAGCTCTTACAGTATTTGTTACCCAACCAGATAGTAGACACCCTCCTTTTAAACCTTTAATTTGTACGTCTAATTTCGCTTATATAAATCGTTAAGTCAAAGAAAAAGCCCCTATATAATTTAGGTTCAAATTCAAGCCCAGCGAAAGTTAAGTGAGTCCCTGTTCGTACTCCGTTACTACCCCAGGTATCCTTAAATTATAATATAAGTGGTAGAGCACCTCGTCGAGCCATTGCATGTCATTGGTTCAAACCCCGTATAGAGACAATAATCCTAGTTAAACTGGGCAAGCTTTGGCTGACAAATAATGTAATGAGAATTGCTCGTACTCGTTAAGAAAGATTCAAACTAGTAAGGTATCCATAGGCAAGTGTAAGCTTGGATAGGACAAATACAAAAATTAGAACTTAGGACTTTCATTAACCAATAGTACATCAGGTTAGGAAATTTTGTGTTTAGTGCCCTTATGTTTTCTTCTTAAAATTTTTTCATCCTTATTTTACTACCTCGGTACTCTAAACACCCTAGAGTATCCGGAAATTCTTATAGTTATGACAAGGGCATATCTTGAAAATAAAAAAGTGTTAACCCAATGCTGGCTAAAGTCTTAATTTCACAAATAAATAAAAACCATTTTCTAGATTTAGTTCACAACTAGGCAGAACTTTTATCTTAATCGAAACTATACGATTTTAACCCAACTTTGACTTAAAGATTCACTGTCCTCAAGCTGACCTCGGGGATTCCTAATTATTGTGTTGGGAAGGCTTTACTATAATTTGTCCAAAAAGAGCAGACTTTCTCGGTACTTTGATCTACTTATTGTATGTGTCTGGAATTAAAACATGGAGTTATGTTCATAGATTTTTTTGTCTATAAATTGTATAACTAGAAGCTTGTTTATTTACACGGCTCGAGAAAAAGGGGGCCGAAATCATACTCAGAAATTTTAAAGAAAAGTATTCTTACTAATAACCGCCTCCGGTAGTGTAGGGTCTAGTAAAAGGAAAGTCTTGAATACCAATCAGTATCCTGTTTACCTGAAGTAGATTAAAGAAATTACGTGGATTTAAGTAAATAAAAAGAGATGACGTATGCATTCTAACAGATTGCATGTCCCTTTTATTATGTAATTCCATTAGCTTTAGTTCTAACTAAGAACGCTAAGAAGGAATTTTTTAATCGTGCTCTAAAACTTTATATCTTATGCCTGCGTTTTATCTATATAATCCAGAATCTGAAACACTGGATCAATATATCAGTATCCTCTTTTTTTGGAAGAGTCCCTTCTTACTTTACTCCTCAAGACGCGCTAAATCTATTTATATTTAAGTGATTTAGTACGCTAAATTTGCTTAGTTTAGCATTGGGAACCCTTTTATAATAAGACTCCAAGAAGAAAGAAGGGTTTAATTTAAAAGTACTCCTCGGCAATTTCTTTAATCCTAACTCCTTGTGTATATAATGAGATTTCTTTATTCTTTACATCACAGTTTCAAGGTTAAGGAGGTCAGAGGGCTTTTTTACACTATAGTGGAGTACACTGAGTAGGAGAGCTCCTTAGGCTTCTTCTAATGCTAAGGTTATGCTTATATATGCTTGTTTAAAACCCAGAATTCCGCAATTTAAAGGATAGGCGCATCTAGAAATAATATAAGAAGGCTCCTTTTCAAGATTTATATAAGAAAAAGAGTTTATGGCTGAAATCAAGAACCCTAAAAATTTTAAATAAAAGATTTCCTATTATTTTATTAAAGTCTTATTCTGAACCCAATTTGTTTGCAACTAGCTTATGAAAGTTAAAAGGCAAAGCTAAGAAAAGAACCTGAATTCCGTGTTGTAAAAAATAATTAAAAGCATAGGTTTACGTCTCCATTTCTTTAGTAATAATTAAGAATATACAAAACATTTTTCAAGAATACGTTATGATACTCCCACAATACATCAGTAAAGGTCTAGGTACCCCTTGATTAGTATTAAAAGCTTTGAGCTTACCTGGATATTTAAAATCTAATTTTTATACAACAGAGCCCTTCTTACTATACAGCGGCCACAGGACTAACTAGACAAGACACAGACTTGTTACATAATTTGTACTGAATATCGGAACTTAAATAAGTAAAATCCCAAGGCGGGTGCTAAATGAGTAGTCTGCTGTTCTACCAACTAAGTTCTTTTACACTAGGATCAGTGCCTTATAAAGCAGTTTAGAAGCTTTCTTCTTCTTATTACTCCAGTTAATATTTGTTTAGGGAGATTGTACATTAAAAAATAGGGGTTCCTGAGGTTCTTAAAAGCATTTTCTCTGGATTAAAAAAGTCTTGCGGTAAACCTAGGATTACCTGAAGACAAAACAACTCTTTTAGCTAAAGTAAACTTACTCCTAACTGAAAAAGTGTCTCTGCACTATCAAATGTTGAATTAGGTAATCCCTTTCGAAATTACGATAAGTATAGAAGGTTTTAGACTAAGAAAAGGATAGAAAAGGTCTACACAATGTAATATATATACACTTAAGAAATTCCTGCCCTCTATTAAACAAAGGGTTTCTCAAAACTACTTTATTAAAAATATATTAACAAAAGGGTTATAATTTTCAACAGATGCTATCTTTAAGTTTATCTATCTTTTATTCCACATATCATAAAAATAAAGCTTGTCTTGGAGATAAAAAAAGGTACTAGAGTAATAATCTGCATTCTTACGGTTTTAGACGGACCCCGCCTTCACAACCCCAATGTCTACCAACCGTGTATAATCTGAAGATTTAACGTTTATAAATAAAAAATTAATATGCAAGGGGGCACCCTTTGATACTAGACAGAAGTTAGCTTCCGAACCTCCACAATAAGTTCCAAAGAGTCTACGTCTTCTCTTCTAAGCGTACTCTTTCTTTATCTTCTCTTATTCCGTACGTAGGGTAGCAGTTTATTAGCCCAACTAGGCCCTTTAAGTAAAGGAAAATTCTTATTTTAATGATATATGAAATATTAGTAAATAACTTTTTAAAATAAAAAAATGAGTGTAAATCCTATAATTATCTATTGTACAAAGTTATACCCTTTTTATAAACTAAGTAAGGGGTTCCTTCTGGAAAAAGTTAAAGCGTATCGCGGCTATCTTAATTCAACTCGATAGAGCACGAAGAAAAGGAGTTACATGTACAAGGTTCAACCCCCGCTTGAGAGAAAGCAAAGTACTTGGATTAGAAAATATCATGACTGGAAGATTTCTCATTCCTTCATTACTAAGCATTGGAAATCGCAAGTGTTTCTAAGATTGGATTCCTTGTTTAAGTAAAATAAAAGTTACAAATTAGATTATAGTATTCTAGTTTTCAGAAAAATATTCCTAAATTTGTCTGCTAGTAAATTGGGTTTTATAATAGCACTTCATCTTTCTAGTTCTTTGTTGAGGCATGAAACTTGCTCTTCCAAGCAGTCTTTTTTGTGATAATATATTACACCAGGTGAATATCATGATTAGGAGATTTTTGATAAAGCTCTTTTGAAAGGTTTTTTTTAGTAGTCAGTTGGAGGTTAAACAGTTTGCTTTCTATCTTGGATACTCTAAAAAGGGCTTATCTTAAACGCTACCTTTTAAAGAAGGATCCTTTTCTCCTTTATTGTAACCCCGGTGAACAAATCTAGTTGCATTAGCAGCAATCGAATGCCGAACAGACTTTCATAATTGATTGGATGTATCCCGGCTTCCTTTACTTTACTAAGTTGTGTGTGTGTATATGGATTTTACAAGCCTAACCTTTTACCGAAGAAATCAGATGATTTACGCCTTACAGTTTCCATATGATAAGTTCCTCAAAAATTTAGTTTACTCGAGCTACTTTATCCACGTTTTCCAATCTAAAGAGGAATTTCTAACAAGGTTACCTATGAAATAATTTTTACAAGGCATAAAAAAATCCTAGTAATTAATAAAAGACCCCCTACAGTACATAGAAAAACCTTCTTTGCTTCGTTAAGACACGGATTCTTGGAATGAATGTAGGAGATAGAAAAAATCTTGAATAAAAGCTTGTAAAACTGCTGTTACAGGGCTCCTTAGAATTCTATAGCCGAACCCTTATGCCTTCTTGTTTCTTGTGTTTAGATCAAGATTAGCTAAGAGCTAAGTTAGATAAGTTTATGTACAAGAAATGGATAAGATAGAATTTCTAACCTTCTAGTCAACTTCTTACTAGTTTCATTTAAGTACTTAGGAATCAATACAAGTCAAAAGTGTAGGAATATAAGTAATAATACCTAACTAAGAAAGATAACAAAGAAGGATAGCTTCTTAACAGGTATTAGTTATCTTCCCAAGTTCATAAGTAAGGCTATTTCTAATAGGATTAACAGCAAGACTTATCTTGCCTCCTTTTTCTGGAATTTGAGACCTGTTTCCTTAAAAAACCCAGTTTGATTGTTTTTACAGTTATAGCCCTCCTCTTCACTTTGTTCAGAGCTCTCCCAGTTTATTATTGTCATCAGAATCACTTAGATAGAAATAGATTCAGTCTTTGCAATGAAGGGTAACTAGTAATGAAAGAGCTTTAACCGATAGGACCGAGTCAAGGATTACAGATAGCACATTAAAAAAGCGCCCAATAACATAATAGTGTAATTACCATAAAACGTTGCATTCATAGGTTTTTAGTATCCTTATGCATCATAGCTACTTCCCTTTTATTTGCTATAAAGGAATGGAATTTCACTAGCGAGTATGACAAACGTCAAGGAATTTTGTTTGCTCTCTTTGCTTGATAGGTATTTTATATAGAGTATGTTGGACTTTTATTGGATTCTCGTGTTATATAGCAAACCGTCCTTAAGATAGCAGGATAACTAAAAGGGAGAATTTACCCTTTTTGTTTTGGAGCCCCATAGGGATATTAAATAAAAAGCAATTCCTTAATACAACAATGTAACCTAAATTTCCAACTTACGGGTGTTTACTAGTAGCAAGGGAATCCTGTCGCTATTTTTCGTACAAAACCAGATCCAGGGTCCTTTTATGAAACGGGCAACTCTAAATATTTAGACTGAAAGCTGCTTTTTATAACTTCTAATAAAGTAAACTTTACAAGACAGGGTATACCCTTCCTTAGGTTTTGAGTTTAGTACTGGAGAGTCCGGATCTATTATATAACCATTCTTTTTTATCGGTACCACTAACGACTATATCTAGATAAAAGAAATTCCAAAAATGAAATTTACACGCCAACTTAGGGATCTTACTCCAGCTCTTCTACACTAAGACTTAAAACTGCTCCAGTTTCAACTCAAAGGAAGGAATTTACAGCCCAGTAAATGAACAAAAAGGCAAGTGCAAGCTTTGTAAAAGAAAAGGATCAGATTGAACTTAAGTAGTAAGACTTGTTTCAAAAATGAAAAATCTTAAAGTATCCTATTCTATAATACAAGTACTCTTCTTTCCCTCCAATGTAATACCGGTCTTGAAACCTTCTTTGTAGGCCCCTTATTTATGAGATTGCTTTGACTGCGTGATGTAAGAGAAAATATTTCAACTGCTCGAGACTTTCTCTCTTTCTTTTTTCCTACTCTTAGGACTTGGAACCCGCTGCCGTTAGGTCAAAAGCCCTATGCTCTACCAACTTAAGCTATACGCCCTGAGATAAGGGGCTTTCCTTCAGTAGCTTTCTTTGAAAATTTCTATAAAATAGGATTCTTTGAAAGGTCTTGTAATGAAAGCTAATCAAAAGTCTTTCTTATATACGTGATTCTATTGAGTTACTCCTCTTATCTTTATTCTAAGCAGCTATACTACTAGAGCCGTTCTACTAGGAATACTCCTAGAAGTTACCCTGTAATACAAGAAGGAGTTGGCAATTAAGGACTAGTAACTTTTAGTTTAAAGAAGAAACGGTATTCTATAGAAAAGTTGTAAAAAGGAATCTCTCTAGTGAAATAAACTTTATCTAGATTTTCCAGTAAACGCTCTCTTAACCAGAAAACTATATGCAGGCAGGAAGTACAGAAACTACACTCATAGGTAAGGGACCCCTTTCCTTAGAATGAAGAAAAAGAGGAAATAGCTACTAAAAAAACTAAAGGAGAGACTTTCATGAAGGGTAGGCAAACAACTTTCAACACGAACCCCGAGAGAGTACTATATTCCTAGAAAATTATTCTTAAGTTTTTTTTAAAGACCTTATCAGATAGCTAATGGGGTTATTAAGATTTCCTAAATCAGGAGAATCCATATATTTGACCAATGCTGGAAAAGGTTCCATATTGTGTAAAAAACATCGAATTATTAGATTTTATAATGAGACTCCTGGGGTAGAGTTACTCTCTAAGCTCATTGTTAGTTACAGGTTTTTTAGGAAACGCTGTGTCCTAAAATGTTTAAAATCTAAGGAGATACAAATATAAACAGTAACTGAGTCTTAGGGTGCTCCTATTCTATACCTAGATTTATAAGGCCCGGGTACAAGAGTTTTCTAAGATGGAAAAGAGACTCAATTTTGTATCGTCGGTGAACGAGAATCAAATATGTATTAGCTATTTACAACAGAGTATACCCTATAAAACTCACAAGTACAGGCAAGAGGAGGGTCGAAAGCTATGTCAGTAAAGCACTTATGCGTACCTCAATGATATGAATTTATAAACGACTTTAGTTTTTTTCAAATTACCCTATTACAGGCCTATTATCAGGAATCTTCCTATACAATATCTCCAGCTTAAAACCCCTCTTATAAAGGTACGGAAATATAGGAATCTAATCACTCAGGAGTCCGTCCTTAGTCGGGCCTTCTAGAATATAGAGTAGATTTTTTTTTTCCTTATCTTCTAATATCTTTGTTAGAAAAATTTTAATGTCCATTGTACAAAGGCAGCGGAGACATCGGAGTTTTTGCTAAAGAGTTGAGCTTGTTTGAAATTGGGTTAGTATTTTACATTTGTTTCTGAGGGAAGGCGGTACTGAAGCTTGCAATTGTGTACTTAAGGCGCAGCCTTTCTAGAATAGAATATGAAGTGCCCAGCCTTATACTTAACTTGATATCTACTAATAATTAGGTCTTTAATCTATACACTATATAATGGAAAGGGTTCCATTCACTATGAGTCTTTTATTTAAGAATCCAGTCTACTTACTTCGTTTTGTCCCGTTGGATAATCTTTTCATCAGGAACACATTGTTTAATTTGTTCAGCAACCCTTTTTGCAGTTAAGGGTCCCCTTTGGAGAGACAAGCTTGTGTACCCTGTTCTACATTTTTTAGTATTCGAATTCTTCTAAGTAATCCTCATAACTTCAAGTATATTCTTTAATATATTTCCCGACACTGTTCCCTTTATGATTGCGCTTCAGTTTTCTTATTTGAAATCAGTTCTAATAATGTAATAACATAAGCTAACGAAATGCCTAGCAGACGCTTTTAGCAAACCCGATTAAAAAAACTGCATCTATAAGCAGACTATCCTTTTTAAAAACTATAAAAGTTAAATCCACGTTTAATTTTTATTTATTGGCCTCTTTAAATCTGAACAAATTAAGCAAACGATTGGGTCTACTTAGGAGCTTTTACTTGCTATTCTTCTGCTTAAATTTATGAGCCACGCCCCTTTGCTTCATTCGAGATTAGAAATGATTATTGTTTTGGTAATTGTAACATATTGCCTATGTAATCTTAGCGGTAGGTATTTAGCGTAGTTACTAAACTTCGATATTTTCATGGATAGAGATTCTAATGAGATGCAAGTCCGATAGCTCTTCTGACACAAAGGATTTAATTTATAGATGTAAAAGCCGGCAATTAAGTTATCGCGAGAGCCATTCATGGAGTTCCGAGGTTTTTAGCAACTATAACTCTTTTGAATTATAAGGAATTTACAGATGTTTGAGTTGTAGTAAAATTGCTGCATGGAGTACTCTACGAGGAATAATATTTATTTTCAAGAGGACTCACTTTTATGGCAGGTTTGGTAAAAACAAAAAGTTCTATCAAAATGCATCCTATATATAGATAGCTCCTGAGGAAGGGATAGGGATACCATATATAATAAGTATTTAAAAACTAGGAATAACCCGTTAAACGGACATATATAGAATTTTATAGGTAAGCGGTTGTACCTCATAGGATAAAGCATTATACTAAGGAGTATACTCTGCATTAGAATAAATAGGGTAAAGAACTTACGAATAAGAATACTTAGATTTTTTTAAACTCTCTGTTCGTAACGCTTTAAAATATTATTAATTTACTGAGTTTCTTTTAGAAAATTCTTGGAAAACTTAAGTCTATAAAGCCCCAAAACTATTTGAAATTCTAAGATGAGTCACATCCGATATTTTAAGAACGTTTCTAACTCTATCCTTATTTGTATGCTCTCAATAAGGAGTAATTCCTGATTGAAACACCATATCATTCAAAGCTTTTCAAAGTATTCGAAGTAAAAAAGGGATCTCTCTAAGGCCTGCACTTAAAATTTAATAATATATAAAGCTACCCAGAAACTGTAATACTTTATTTGTGTGTTAATAAGCCTAATAGATCCCGGCACTCCTCGTATTTAAATGATTCTTACCGCATTACACTAATATTTGGTTAAAGGAGAATTCCCTTAGGAGATTATACAATCTAAGAGTAAGAGCCCGCCTTTCTCTCATATCCAGATCTTGTTGGAAACATTAGAGACTGAGTATTTTCGAATGACTGGAAGTTACTGCTAAAGAATCTAATATAAAGAAACGCAGAATTTCATAAACTTGAAAGCCGAAAAATGGATGTACATAATGTATTAGAGAGTTTCTAGTATCGCTATATATAATAACTTCTCGTAATCAATGCTTTTATTTACTTAGTTATGGTTTTTACTCTTTCTTAATTGCCCCTACAAAATGCCATTAGCGGAGGGTTCATATAAATTCTTTCGGTTTTCGTTAGTTTAGGTACCTTGTAAGGTTCTCGTCTTACTACTCGGGTCGTCCAAAGGTTATTCGTGAAATAAAAGAGCAAGCTCGGCTAACTTTAAGGAGTACCAAGTTTTGAGTAATTTAAAGTACTGGGTTTGTTTAGCTAAGCTTCAAAAAAGTGAGTATAAGCTTGTATTTAAGCAAGTACTCGGTAGTCTATTTTTATGGATTCAATATGATAAGTTTCTTAAACTAGATTGAAGGAGGGTACTGAAAGAAGCTGTTCTTACTTACTATAAATTGAAGAAATAGCTAATAATGATAGAGTCTTAGAGTATAGAGCGGAGTATCCTTATGCCCCTTTTTCTAGAAGTATGAAGTTGCTACTCATATAGCTGAGTTTGCGCTAAAGGGGCTCAAGGTTTGGTTAAACTCAGTTACATGCCTTAAGGAGTTAGGGATAATAGAGGTGGTTTAGTGTCGAGTACCCCTTTGTGCGCGATGATACCAAAACCAACTTTGTTCCGTATAAAAGGCAAGGAAAATCCAGTAGTAGCCGAAGGAGGTCCCGTGCGCAGGAATACTTTTCTGGGATATAAAGTAATTAGAGTTTTGAATTACCAAACGTCGTCAAATTCCTAAGGTCAAACCTCTTAAAATCAGTGTTTTGAAAGTCTTCTTCTATATAGAAATAGAATAAAAAGTAAGCATCAAAGAAAATCAAGAATAATTACCCCAGACAAAGAGCAAACAAGGCACCATTCTAGCAACACTTAAACTTATTAACTAGTAAAGTAAAGAAAGACTTTAAGGTTAGGTTATAGCTCTGTGAACAAAGTTAGGAGGAAGGAAGAACTAAGACAACAAAACTCGGTAGAGCATCATGAAACAACAGCAACATGGACAGGGTTCAAGACCGATTGAGAGAAGGTAAAGAGGAGTCTTCTATCTAAGTGATTTTCATCTTGAGAGGGCCTTCCTTACTCTTAAAATGCCTTCTTACTCATAGCTTGTGCCTGTAGTATCTGTCTACTTTCTTATAAACTAGGATTGTAATTAGAATTCTATCCCAGGGAAGTAATGAAGCACTACTTGCCGGGGTTTCCTTATATTTATTTGATTTAGAGACGGTTTACCGGATTCTTAAAGAAGAGTATCCTAAGGACGAGGAGTTTAAGTTATATGGTTTATAAGGATTTCCTTTCTCCTATAAACCTGTAACTGAGTTTTGTTACCTTTCTTTTAACCCAACTCTTGTTGTTGTTATGAATTATATTAGTCTATTTTTAGTATCTTATAAGTATTGGAGTTTATATTATAGTAATACAGTTCTATTATTAGTTATGTAATAAAGTATTTTAGTTAGTGTTCTTGTTAAGACTCCCTCATTGTCTTAGGAGCTATTCGTACATAGAGGATATAAACCTTAGGGAATAATGTAATGGTTACTATACCCGATTGCAGTATAACGGAAGAAGGGACTTCTAAAAAAGTATAAAGAGGATCCTACTTACGTTATAACCACCCTCTCCTTACTTCATTGTAAAAACTAATAGATTGGGTCTTGTCATAAGTACATAAACTCCCAAATACTTAGTTCTAGCAAACTTTCACTTTAGTGCTTTAATTAAGAAACATAGCTCTTTATTCATTGTATTTCCTAATTTTCATCTCCTATTTTTAATAATACCTTAAGACTCCTACCCTATACTTTTAAAAGCCCAAAACGAAAACTGCGTACTAACTTCGTTTTTTCTACTCTTGATACCTTTACCTTATATAACTTGTGCCTTTCTCGAAAGCTATAACCTTTATTCATAACTAACCTCTTTAGAGCTAGACCTAACTGGATACCTGTCACTTTAGTTCATTTACTCAAAACAAGGACTTTCTTTCTAGTCCTTTCTATTATCGTATCTATAATCTGTATTATTAGGAGCTTCTATACCTGCCTGCAGCCTTTGTCTTTTGAGCTACAGTCCATTTCCTGCTTATGATCTACTAACTACCCCTATATTATAGTACTTATTCTATTATCTTTGCCGAAAATCCCTTACTTTAGCTTCAGTTCTTTATATTATACTCCCTAACATAGTTATACAAGAGTCTTTCAACCATAAAACTTTGTAACAAAACCACTAACTAATATATAATTTAAAGTTGTCAAGGTCCAGTTAAAGAGTGCCTCTTTCAACCCATACAAAAGATAGTATATATAGCCTCCTAAAAACTACAGTCAGTATATGGGCACTCCTCTCATTATAGTATTAAAGGAGCTTACACCAGTGAGACACAAGGATTCTAATTATAATGACATCCGCTTGTTACTGCCTTTGTAGAATTGAGACAGGAGGCTTCGTCTGGATGCACTCCTAAATTATTAGTGGAAGCTTTATCAGACAGTTTAATACAAAAAGAAAAATTTCCGAGGAATTAGATAAAAATAGAGTTAAATACAAAGCTATGTCCGGTAGTGAATACTCAGCTTTACAAAGAAAGAAAAATGAGTCCCCTCATTTGATTGCGGATCTGATACAACTTTAGTATTTTATATAGTGTGTTATATGAGCTAAGATCCTGGAATTTGTGAAACATCTAAAAAACTTTATCCTACTTTGATATTTATTACTAGAGTACAAACCTGTTTTCTTGATAGAAACTACCCTCGAATTGAACAGCAATTGCTAGTGATTGAAGCTTACAAGAGTCTCCTAAACTTTTTTGCCCACCCTTTTTTGGAAAAAAACTATCTATTTCGTCTAAAGCAAGTACTAGAAGGAGCTTTTTATTAAGTCTTTTCTTGGTAATTTTAGAGCTCCCTGTCTATTCATTCTACGAGAAGCAGTATACTTTTTATTACCAGGAAATATCTATATGTTAAAGCATACCCTAAGAACGTACGTTATTTCTATTTAATCGTGAATTCCTATAGCAGAGAGTTTTTCTACTTTTTTGTATCTTTATAAATTCGAACTAGAACTCAAGAAGAAGGGAGATTATACATATTGACTAGGTTCATGACTGAACTTTCTTCCCTAATAAGGAAGAGACCTTATTATTCCTTTTCTAACATTTGATTTAGACTTATAAGGACCCCGGATTTCAGACTCTAAGTGAAAAAGGGTGGGTACGACTGAGACTACTTTCAGTCAAAAGCGAAGGTTTCTAGTCTAATCTTAAATAAACCTATAGACAAAGGCCTTCAGAAGAGACATGATGGAGTAAGACCTGCGTTTGGGGGGAGTTGAACTAGCTTGCTTTTCAATTTTATACTATTTACTTCACTTTGTTATTGTTAATGCGGGAGTAGTTCTTTCTTTATGAGAATCTCTACTCTTTACACTAATGCCGTCCCTTGAGTTGCGTCCAGGAAAGACTTTTGGGGTAGATTACCCTACTCAATATATTCAGTGAACAGCAAGATGAGTCTGACCTTTAGCTTGCGAGTTCGTCTTAGCTCAAAAGCTTTTAAGATTAGTAATGACTACCAGTTATAGATGACCACCAGTAGAGGAAACCTAAAAACTTTCTTCATCACTTCAACTTCATTTGGCTCAGGCCATATTTCATGAAAGTGAACGGTTGTATATTGATCTATATTTATGTCCGGTACCCACTTCTAAGTATGAAAGAAAAGTCATTCGATTTGGACACTAACTGAATCGTTCCTGAATGAATGAACCTATAGGGGAGTGCCGGACTCAAGAGATCACGTCCCGCAGACAGATGGATCCGGAACTGAGCTGAGCATACGCCCTAACGGAGCAGACGGGTTTGAGTAGCAAACGAAGCAGAGGCTGAGCATGGTGAACTAGAAAGAGAGAATGATGAGATGGAACCAAGAGAAGGATGCAGGGAAGCTTTAGATCGAGGCTGACTTAACTGCTTGACCAGAGGATGCAGGGACGGGAGACCTGAGATAGACTCACCTGGCTGGCTGAGATTGAGTCAGTTGAGCCCTGGGCTCGGATTCATTGTATTATCATACGTAAGAACATAGACCGATTGCCTGGTTCGATCCTCGCTTCCCGAGTGTTAGACTGATGAAGCCTACTGAATATCTAGTTCCCCTCTCTCTCAGGTTCATTCCCGACCGATACACTCTAGTTTATCCTACCCATACATAACTGGATTGATTCGATTGAATAGGTAGCGATGCCGAAAGCAAGCACCATAAATGAGGTGAGCACGGGAACTCTCCTTCCCCCCATTAGTGAGGGGGAAGCAGAAGGACAGGTTTCTATAGGCAGTGGGGAAGAGATAAGACGGCTATACTAAAGAAAGCTATATTCCTCCTGTTCTATATTCCTCCATCTCGAAGGAGCGATCTTTCTCCCAGTCTTAATTCAACAGCTTGGGTTGGGTTTGCCCATAGGCTTTGAAAGAGTGCTATCAACTCTCAATTTCCAAATGTCAAAATAGTCTCGTGCCCGGTCCACAGGCTGCTTCAGAGTAGTCAGCCTTTTCCTTCCCTTTCTTAGTTTTTTTTTTAGTTAAAACGATGAACCCAATCAAACGATTAGATCAAAAGCATTGAACACTTGATCACCGCACCGGGTTGATTGAATAAATGTTATTCTCACTCGACGGTAAATTCATTCTTTGGCCAATTTGATTGCTGAAAATGGGGATTTCTGCTGTCTCGAGTACCGGATCCTAAAACTGAGCATTCCTGGCTAAAATACCAACTCTACTCTGGTTCAGTAGGTCATTGGTTCACTGTCATTGATTAACAGGGGGTTAACCCCAGTAGCTATGACTACAAACTATGAGTAGGTCTTTAAGAGCTATGATTCATCCCAAAGTAGATTAGGAAGAGAAGCAACCTAACAAACCTAGTTATTGTTGTACCATCCAGCGCTGAGAGCTGCTTTCCACTCGTCTTCGCCGACAGTTCGGCAGTCAACAGATTTTCTTTCATTGAGAAAGCAACGGGTTGTTACAACTTTGTCGGTCAATTACTTTCTTTTCCCGCTGGAATCAATCCCAATAAGCTAGCAATCTAGTCTAGACAACCAACTAAGAGACTCCCTGGATGCAAATCAAATAAATAAAGGGGTGAAAATCACCTACTTCCTGAGATGGAGGAAGCGGGCTCTGTGAATAGCTGTTCCAATCCGAACGCCTATCCCAACACGGAGAGCTTATCCACTACATCTACATAAGGAATAGTCTAGTCCAATATTTCTTGTCTTTCAGCGACAATGGTGCCCGGAACTTCAAATACAAAGCAAGAATCCTTCTAAAGGCATATGGAGCCCTCACATCACACAAGGGGAGCAGACTTTGAAAGCTATTGATGAGCTCAAGCAGTCTCCAAGGGCCTGGTCGGAAACTGAGACCCGAGTAGAACTCCTTATATCAATAATGATATGGCCCGGAAAAAAGAGCTCTTAAGGGCTCCATTTGAAAGGTACTGGCGACGAAGTCCAAACAGGATACCAGCAGAGTCCGACATCCATAGGAATATCGAACATCCTACGAATATACCGTTTACACAGCAGCACACACTACTCTGTACGGAGCAGTAAGCTTGAGTTAGAGTCCGTATCCCGTACTACTTGCCTGGAGTAGTAAAGAGTGCGATCTCAATTTCCTAGCCGGGAGACCACGCTCTTCAAGACCTTGATATGTTGGTGTCAAGGCAGTCGAAGAAGGGTAACTCAGTTAGAGCAACCGATGCTTTGATCATGACTCCTTGCTGCCAGTCCGTGCTTGCTGTCATGCTGGCGGGTTTCGGTCAGTTTTACCTACTATTGGATTTGAACCAATGAGTCTCGCCGTATGAAAGCGAGACTCTAACCGCTGAGTCAAGTAGGTCAAGCTGAGTCAAGTCAGAGAAAAAAGACCCGAGAAAGCGTTATCACTATACGAAATGAAGCAGCGGCTAGCACGCTAAGCTAAGATCAACCACTTGGAGAACGCGGAGCCTTTCTTTCTCGGTCGTCTGTCTTAATAAGTGGATTCCGATTCATGCGGTCGTTCTCTGCTGCATTGGTCTTTTCATTCCCCACTCGCCACCCACACAAAATGTTTCCAGTATATCTCAGGGTAGGAAAAAATGAACTAAGAATAAGAAGTAGGGTATACAACAATGGATCAATTCATTCAACAAAACAAAATCCGTTCGGATCAGACCAGGATGAATGGGATTGGTCTGACCTCTCGCTCGGATGTAAGACTCCCGCCGCCGACAGATGCCCCATGCCACCTTTCGTGAACAGCTATGCCCGAGAATTAATTGTGATATAGCGCCGAATAAGCCACAGCTCTATTCCCGACTCGAAATCCATAAAAGACTTTAAGGGAGAGAAAATAGGGGGCCCTATACCATACATCCTGCTGCCTCGGGACGACTGCACCTTACATCATAGCAGCACGACCAAATAGAGGTTCGAAGACGGGTTGGGCGCTAGCGCTTTATATTAGACTAATAATATAGTTTCTTAATGTTGGGCTTTTCCCTTATTAGTCAAGTTGCTCGAGGCCGGAAAATTGGAATACAATCTAGAGAATCTGGTCGAATGGTAGAAGAATCTATGGGTTCGTTAGGAATCGATAGTCGTTGTCTGGACATAGGAGTCACAGCCGGCCGGGAAGAGGAGAGATCAACGACGAAGCTACTAGCTACTAGTTGGAAAGAAAAGGACAAGACCACCTTTCGTACATTTCTACTGGTCCAGAATTCGAATAGCGAACGAAAGACCAGGCAATCTCCGAGTTGAAAGCACTTCCAGCAGGGTTTACGGCTGTGTGGCCCTCATTCAGCTGGAAGTAGGAAAGAAATCCCGGCACGACCGATGACTTAGTCTCCTTCACCATTTCGACTCAACCACCTACCTAATTTCTTAGAAAAGATCCGATAGATAGCAGCTACCTAAGTCTTTAATCCCTTCACCAATCACGGTCTTTCATATAGTAAGTCCGACTACTATGTTCTCCAAGCTTGACGATAGCAGTGGAACAAAAGTCACCATCGGGACCGGTACTGCTACTATCTTACCCCCTGTAACATAGGACGTAATTTGACTTGAATCGATTCACACTTCCAAGACAGATTGATTGAAGTAGCCACGACTTTGGTCGTAGTCAGTTTAAACACATACTGCATTAAGATTTAAAACTTCTACTTTAAGAGGAAAAGAAAACGGACAATGGCGCCGCCTTCTCAGAAAATGGAGAAGCACGAAAAGATCTACTAAGAAAAAGATTTTTCCGAGCCTAATTAATTAAGGATTAATTATGAATCGGAAATTCCTTCATTACAAAGGGATAGAGTGAGTTAACATCGTAGTAGTATAAGTTTTGACCATATGCGTACTATTTCAAAGCATGCAACGCGCACTAAAAGCTTTCTTTAAGACAACAACCCAGGCTGTGGTACTACGAGATCCCTGTTCCTCAGTAGTTAGGGGAGGAAGCCAGTGTAGGTCTTGAAGAGCCTACTATTACAATATTGGCTTCTTGCTCATCAAAGGCTCCGGCACTGAGGTCTAATCTCCCATTCCTAATGCTGTCTCAATGCCATCTCCGTCGGTAAGACCAGAAAAACATCTTTTTTGTACCTTAACCTAAAATATTACTGTCCCAGCCAGAACTTCGTTTCCATAGTCGAGTACCTGAACTAGGTCTATAAATCTTTCTTAAGCTTCGGTGGCTAGCTCCACTCATAAGTTTATGGAAATGGCGTCTTTCTTCAGTTAGAGGGTCCTTCCTATATGCTTGGTAGGGTAGGTGGAGGCGTCAAGCAAGCCGGAGGCTGCCAGGATTTCCTTTCGTATCAACTCTGAACCCAGGGACGCAAACATAGAATCTTTATAAGATACGTGCTTTTCTCAGGAAGTCCAATTGGGGCTTAAAAGTCGTCTATCATGGAGATGAGCATGTTGAACTTAGCTATCTGCCCTAGTTGTTGCTGTCCGCCTCTGCCCTCTCGACCAAACGTACTCGTCTTCACTTCTTCGGGTATGGCTAAGGCAGGCGGCAGGAGGCCTTTATCTCTCGTTGGAAACGACGGGAGCGAAAGCACGCCACTACACTATACGAAACTGCACACTCGAACGGGGACATAGGAACTCGGCTCGAAAATATCATAGGTAGATAACCGCCGGTTAGGGCTTCGGCTCAAGGGGATAAGGGGCTAGTTCTTAACGACTCGGAGTTCGCTATCTTAACCCGGCGGATGTTTGTGAAGCAAGAAGCATAGAATGAGAGTGCTCACTACTCTAATGAAATGCTCCGGACTTGCCTCTTCGGTTAATGGACTTTCTAGTAGCGGTATGAGGGGCATGGGTCCTGGTTGCCAGACTAGACTTAAGGGTTGGAGCGGGAGAATCAATACCTAACTTATAGGACGATTTCTCTTAATGAAAGCATTCGTTTTACTTACTCGAAATCTATCATGAGGGACATAGAAGGCTCTTCAAGACCTTTAGACAAGTAGGCCTTTTAGCAAGGTTTAGACAGTAGCTGTAGTCAAAGAATAGTTGGGCAAATTGGCATTGAGGAGCTTTCCTAACTAGTAACGACAGCCTGCCTATTTATACGACTATACCTTCTATAGCTTCCAACTAAGAGCTAAGCTGACCGTTTTGCATTTCTTCCCTAGCTGTCTCACGAAGGCGTCAAGAGAGTTGGCTTTCTTGCAGCTTCCTTGCTTTCTACATCAATACTTGACTAGCTTTAGACTTCCTGGGAACTAAATTACTAACGATCTCCGGCTTTCGTAACTATTTCGAATGCGGGCTGATCTTGTCGAAATGCTCTAGTCTCCTGTTCTAGTAGTTCAGTGACCCGGGTTACGAACTCAATCAATAGGCTTGTGTCAATTAGAAAAACGAACTTCCTACCGTCCTGTAAAGAGAATCAATAAGGCGTGGGGTCTATAAGCTTGTGACTTGATCCGCTAGCGCAGGTTCCTTGCGCTACAGAGATTTCACATCCAGGGGTCGGACTAGCTACGGGTCAGGGCGACATCTGGGGATTAGCTCTAAGAAGAAAGAAGTTCAACGCGACATCTGTGGTATTAAGAAAATAAGACCGAACACACGCCAACACGGACATATCCCTTTTGTTTGTTATTCGTGCGGGCTCGGTTGCCCTATTGGTTGGCTTTCCTTTCATGCCTCTCGCTCCAATTCCGCACCATGCTCTGACCTCTAACACCATTGAAACCAGAAACCGGTAGCTGCACCTATCGAGGAACAAACCGGGGACTGTAGCTACTTTCCCTTGCATGAAACCTGGCGCTTCCATTCATAGCATAGGCGATGCCCTCTTTCGTTTAGCTCACTTGGTTTAGCTCGTAAACCGCTTGAATGCAACTTTCACAGCTATATCAGATGAAACTTGATCGACTTTTTTCGAAGTCTCAGAATGAAAATAAACTTGCTAACTTTCGATCTTGTATTGATACTGATTAGGCGGAGACCTTCTGTCCTACTCGTGAATCGGGTCCGAGGCATCAAAAAAGGGCTTCGCATTAGCTGTTATATCCATTTGCCGGCGGTCTTGCCGCATCGAGAGTAGGACTTAGACCAAAGAAGAAATGTAGTCTAAGGGGTCCTTCTCGCAGGGCTAAAGCTTTTGAATTGAAGCCGAACTGGTCTGCCTAAAGTGGATCGCTTCGCCCTTCGGCTTTTGACTGATGAACTGGTATCTTCTTTATTCATATAACATACCGGGCACTTTCGAAAGGCCATCAAGGAATTGCTAGATAAGCTAAAAAGCGCAAGCTGTATCGCTAGTTTGAATCGGGGTATCCGCACTCCACCACTCTAAGGGTCCGCGTGAGTCACTAAGAGCTCATTACTAATATCATTTGCATTGCTTCAGAATAGGTCTACTTCGGAGCTGGTGTAACGTTGTTGTAGATTAGACTCGTCTTCCTTCGCCGCCCCTCTTGCTTCTATCTGGTAGCACGTCTCTTCTCTTTCCGAGTCGAAGATACTACACGCATGTAATTCGTACAATACACACTCGTCGCTTCCCGACTTCCCAATGTTCCCGATGTTTCCCGTAGCGTAGCCCTGGTCAAAGCCCGTGGGCCAATCCAACCGCCAGTACCGGGTCTTAGCTTGTAGATTGAAGAACAAAAGCGCAGACATATTTGTTAACAAGAACACGTTAATCGCTTTAGCAGCCAGTCCTACCGATTCACCTATTGCTAGCTGCAAGTCCGCTTAGCTGCACTGTACTACTTTAGAAAAAGAAAAGCAAAAATCTTGTATGTAGATTCTAGATCGGGGACGGGTGGCTTATTGATCTTATATTGCCTGTCGGTCAAGTAAAAGCGTACCCTTGTCCATAGGTTTAGGTTGGCCGAAAGAAAGAAGACGCGAGGGTCCGAAGAATTGACTACTTGACTGACTTTGGGTTACAAACCTGATTCCATTGCCCGGGCAGAACGACCTTCTTCAACCAATAGCAAAAAGACAAGAAAAGGGCGCAGGAAAGACTAAACCGAGTCATCTTCCTTCAATGTGCAGACGGCGGAGTCGATTTGCTATGAGCTATTCTGTTCAGATCGCCATTAGGAGACTTTCATTATATAGCTATTTTATGTGTCAAAGAGTTGAGTTTCGGCATCCATCACTGCTGGACCATGAATCAAAGACCGGGGTGAATGCGGACGTAGAGAGAGACCGGCTGCGCTAAACCTTGTTATCGTAGTGCGGCGTACTGGCATACTAAGGATAAGGGCAAGCCATTCACATCCGCACCTCCTAACTCGTTTCGCTTGCTTTCTCGGAAAGAATGGGAGTCTTTGACTTCCTCAATAGGGGCTTCTTCGCTAGGTGAGTTCATCAAACGATTTAAATCGGTGTTCTTTAATAAACCAGTCAAACTCCGGTGTTGCTAATCGCTAACCTAGGCTGCTAAGCTGTATAACTCCGCTAGTAGCGGAATGGATGCGGTAAACCCCTGTACTATTGCTAATGTTCCGTGCCGTGCAGCTAAACCAGAAAGTAGGGATTGTTGTCTACGGGGAAAGAAACCTCCTGCAGCTAAAGCGGGAGCTAGAAGACGGAGATGGTGATACGGGCTTGTTCGATCGGTTGATTCGCTCTTTCCTACGGTGTCTTTCGAACTCCCCTTTAGGGGTCACCGGTGTAGCTTCGATAGGAAGCTGCTTCGATCGGTCAATAGGGGCACTTGCATTCAAGCATTCACCAGTTTCTTTTGGGTGCAGCTAGGTCATTCGATATGTCTGCACTCGCCACTGATCTTGATCTACAGTCTTAAAAGAAAGAGTTGCTACGCCTCAATAGGTAATCGGTAGGCTATCTTAGTAGGTCAGTAGTTCCCTCAATAGGTGTTCAGTAGGCCACCTCCGAAGGCCGAAGGAGAACTGTATCTATGGTTTCTTTCTTTCATGAATCGGTAGATGAGTTCATCCCCTGGTCGAAGGTCAGTACCTTTTCTTCCTAACCAAGTTGTAGCTAACCCAAGAGGGTAGTGTTTCAGTGTTGATCTACTGTCCTAAAGAGCTAACCAAACGAGGGAGATGTCCACGTCTGCATTTTCCTATGAGCTAACCCAGTCAGTGTTAGCTTTCGTCTTCTTAGAGCTAAACCACAGAGGGCCGTGTCTTCTTTCCTCAATACCAAGATGTGCCCCGTGCAGGGGTTCAAGTGAGCTACCGGACCCGCTGCTAAAGCCCCTTGTTCTGCCTTCCTCCCTTTCTGGTTCTCTTCCGGGAAGAAGAGTCGACTTTAGAGCTAAATCAAGGTTCTTGTCGCTGTTGTAAGGCGGATGGCTCCGATTTGTTTACGGAGCCGGAAGCTTGAGTGGGTTGGTGTCAATGTCAGCTTCCATCGCGAAAGCACTTTCGATATCAGGTTGGCAAGAAGATCGGGAGTTAGATCGAGACCAAATAAAGTCTCTCCTCTCTCAGCCTATTACTCGGAGTCCTTCCTGTCCGGAATAAGGGGACGAGCAAGAAATACCCTTGAAAGAGCGAAAGCCCAACAAAAAGTCCTAACTCTGAAGCTGATTCCGATGGGAACTCTTACACTTCTATAGCTATATCCCCTCTTCTTGTGGGTTTGTTTGAGGGGAGATCTGAGAAGCATCTGATGCGATGTGCACTAGGCCCTACTCAGCAAGTAGACCCCTCTTCTCCTTCCCTCTTACTCTTAACTATGTCTTCTATGAAGGCAAGGAAGTGGAGCAAAAGGAAGAGAATGTATAAACTAAGGTTCTGAAATTCCCATCAGCAAATACTTCAACTCCTAACGAGAGCTACGGATTCTCCTTCGGACCCTGCTCTTTCTTCTGATGGTTTGAGGAACTAGGAACTCCTTTGACCAGAATTGCCCTCATGAAACTCAATCCCGAGTCTGATATTTGAAGTCTGTAGACGGAATCTGACAAGGCAAAAGAAGAGGAGCTGAAAGCCTAACCTTCAGCAATAGCCGAAGGAATCCCCTAAATAAAACTCAGACTAAAGTTCCTGATTGACTTATAATAACTCAGGAAATCCAGGATCCCTGAAAGCTCGGCCTTTTGAAGTCGGCGGAGAACAACTCTTTCTTCAGCGGATGGTTCACATACTCTTTGAACAAAGCGATACAAACTACTCACCAAAGCAAGAGCCAAGCACGGACCTGCTTTAACTCAACGCTTTACCGAAGCCAATTAACAGAATAAAGAAGGACTTCTTATATTGGAAGTTGAGATTCTCACGAATATGACAAGGCAAATCCAAGGATGAGTCTACTTTTGCCGAGTACACTGAGCTTTCTCTTCTTGACAAGTTCCATCTTTCCGGAACTAGACTTAACCTCATAAAGAGGTCAAGAGAAATAAATTCCTCAGTCAAAGCAACACTTTTCACTTTCACTCCAGGACCTCGAAAAGGAGCTTTAAAGCCCAGTTTTGATGCCGGCCTCCTATCGGGTCTGCTTGGGATATTTTTTTTTCAAGATCAAGGAGGTTTTGATCGATTCAAAGATGAAAGTGGCCTGCTATTCCTTGCGCGATACATCACTTATACTCGCTTTGAGTTTGAGTCCATTGCTTGAACTTGAACGCTTTGACTTTGGCATAGCTAGTTGTGATAATCTTAAGATAAGGTCCTCTCTAAAGGAAAGGCTTTGATTCGGATAACGTCCCGAACTCCCTTAACTATACAAGCGCAGAACCTTGACTATCTCCAAATCTGCCCTCTCTTGCTTTCTCTCCTCCCGCACCGGTTCACAGCATTGAGTCTTTGCTGTCCTAGGGTGCACCTTTTCCTTGAAAGGAAGGGTCTTGGTATCCCCGACTGCTATAGGAGCTTCAATTCCAATTAGAAAGCCAAGGCTCTGCAAGACCTCTCGGAAGTGAAGCTGATACTAGATCAAACAAATCCAGCAGAAAGAGAAAGAGCTGCAACAACTAAAACTAAGAGAGTCCGTGAAGAGCTGACAACTGACCATGTCGACCCAAACATTGTTGTGAATGAGAAAAAGCCGGGTCCATGTTCACGGAGACTACTCCAGATATACAAATTGGTCAAGAAAGAACGGATGACTCTGATGGGGATATCGAACCACTAGGTGCTCAGGCTTCAGAAGAGCAAGAGAAACTACAGACACAATCAGAAGAGAATCCAACCTTGCATACGAGGAAAGACGGACCTTGGTCTCTTTTGAATAAGTTCTCGTCCTTATTTACCTTTAGGATTTCCTCTTGAAATCGAGCGTTTAAATAGTTTTGACCTAGATAAAGCAGAACTAAGAGTAACCTAACCAAACCGGATTACAAGGAAATCCTAATTAAAGTGAGAGTATAAAGCAAATACGGGTATCACTCATTAAGGTGGGATTCTGGAAAATGACTGTACCGTACACCTTTGTTATTGAATTTTTGCAAGCTAACTCTTTCCGGGTGTTTAGCTTCCTTTTGAAGAACCAGGTTTTAGAAGTATACTCTAGTTTAGATATAAGCAGCAACTGAAATTGAAAAAAATCTTCTACTATTTTTTAGAAATCAAGAACTTACTATATAGTATAATTTATAACTACTAACCAGAGTTGAGTTTCAGACATAGAAATTTGACATCTGTTCCTATACTTTACTAGCCCCAAAAAATCTAAGGTTCAATGACCGTCTCACAGCATCCATTTCGTACTTGATCAATTGCACAAGATTATGGGGATATATAAAACTCGGTGTTGATGACAAAATAAAAAGAGGGGATTTCCATTCAAAGTCTAAAAGAAATCCGTAAATGCTCTACAGGTAAAGTTATCATAAGAGGGTTATTTATATAGAACTATATAATTGGAGCCTATAGGAAATAATAAAGAAAGGTTTTTCACTGTTTCCAGAAAAGGGATTTATTTTTTATAAACAAAAAACCCCATTATCTATTGACAAGAGATCCCTTTAAGCGGGTTTCGCAAAGAAGTAGTACCGTACAAAGGTGTTTTAGAACTAGAATTTATATCTTATGGAAAGCCAGCGAATTCTACTTATTCCTGTTTTCCAGTTTATATATGTAAAGTACTATTCCTTTTTGTAAGTTTTATGCTCTTATTCAGCCCTAAACTACAAGATTTCATACTCTACTAGGGATTTGACGAGTTATGGACCCGATTTTTGTACAGGTCTTCATGTCTAAACCCCCTTACATTCGGTAAAAAAAAAGAGACTCTACCCTTTATTCTTCATTTTCTTTGTTCTCTTAATTACCTTTATCAATCAAAGTACTCATTTTGCTTGTGTTTGCTTGTGAGATAAGAAAGTACTCATTTGTAATTACCTATAGTAAAGACTCCGTATATACAATATAGTTAAAGTCAGTATTTCAAGTTTAT
>JAYMTH010000153.1:0-27950 GCA_036897465.1 Pelargonium australe
GGAGAGAGTAAGAAGTTTGGGTTTGCTCGCGTTTCTTTGTCAAAAAAAAGAAGAAACCAAGTGAAACGGGAATGATGATGAGTTTATCTCAGCTAAGAGCTAACTCCTAAATTACATATTCAAAGCTCATATTGTTTGTCATTTTGGTGTATTTTTTAAAAGAATGTATCATGTACTTAGGGTTGTGACTGATTCTATAAGAAACTAATTTGTTTGCTCTTGAGACATATATTGGTTTTGATAGAATACAAAACATTTCCATCCGAACTTGATTAAATCAGTGGTTTATCCGTACAAAATAGAAATAATCTTCGATCATATTTTGGTTGTAAGAATATGATAAAACCACTAAAAATGAGAAACATATAAAAGAAATTATGAGTTTTATTTTCACAAATTTGGTTTTTTGAGATTTAGGACTCAGTAATTTATTTTTAACCAGTCAAATACACAGAAAGAAATTAATTTATGATAAAACACTTTTTTTTTGGGAAGAATTTATGATAAAACACTTAATTCAAAAGAAGAGAATAATGTATTTAAGCCTATTATTATTTTGGCTTAGTCTAATTAAGTCAAATCAATAAGATGTTGCCACTTCATTAAAACCACTTGTACCCACTCAAGTGAATTGGTAGGAGCGGAGCGACCCGCCCGGATCCAAGTCATTTTAATAAGGTGTCAACACCTTATTAGTGGCTTAGTCTAAGCCAACAAGTAATTGGCTTAAATTTATCCGTCACTTCAAAAGAATTTAAAGAAAAAAAATCAATTATCCTACTGTGACACGGAAATATCAAATATATCTTATATGACATAAGCTTGTGATTCAATTATTGGGTCGCTATCGTCTGCTACGACCCCCATTCATACGAACATGTTCTGTTCAACAGAAAGAAACTTACAAGTCACTAGTCCTCATCAAGGAAGTTTGTGGACCCCTGATCGTGACACGTGGAGACAAATCCATAATCTTATAGTTCCCACATGTAACCGACCGCAGAGTAAAAAATCCGTATAGATCGTTGCGTACAATTCTACGCTTCCCGAACCCGCCACTCTAACGAATTTGAATTCAACTCCTCTTCTCTAAACCCACCTCTCAATCTTATTTATACGATAAGATTTTTTTTCCGATTTTCTCTGATTTGAATCTGATACTTGTTTGGTTGCCGAGAAAATCTCAGAAAATAAGGTGAAACTGCTAGTTCCAATAAATTCATGTATAGTTTTTGCTATTCATCAGTGTGTGTTTTATGTTCTGTTTCTGTGTGTGCGTTTTTAATTCTATCAATATACTTTGATTTATCTAGGGTTTTGTAGTTTTTGTAATGTAATAATCTTGTTTATAGCTTTGTTGAATCTGAAATCAGGAATAGAAGTGGCATTCAAATCATTATGATTAAGCTAAGTATCTAATTTAGTAAATCGTTTAATTTTACTAAATTTGACATGTTCTTCAGCTATTCAGTGATTGAAATTTGCCGCGGCAAGGTCGAGAAATCATGGGTGCAAGAGCTGTGCTTGTGTTCTTATTTGTGCTGTGTGCTAGCTGGGTTTGTGATGGTAGATGGGGACGGATGCATGTATCATCAGGTAATTCTGTAAATTATTTCTGAAATTCTATCTCTGCTATTTTTATTTTGGATCTTGCTTTTGGTTACCAAGATATGTTTTGAATTAATGTCCCCTATAATGGTTGTGATTTCTCCTCTTGTATTATCTGTGTTACTAAATCATTGTTGTTGAAGGTCACATGAATGAAAATCAGTGCAACTTGTGTCTAAAATATGCTTCCCGAGCACGTAATTACTTTAGCGATTTAAAAAATCAGAATGAGATGATGGAGACCCTTGGTCGGACCTGCTCTCGTTTGCCTCCTAGACTCACTCAGATGGTACACAATTTCAGATTGTTTTAGTCTACTGTTTGATTTAATTGTATACAAGATGTAAACATATTTGTAAATTGTAATGTGCTACTTGCAGTGTATCGCTTCGGTGGACCTTTATGCTCCTGTTGTCATGTCAAATTTTTCCAGCATACATCCTGAAGGTTTCTGTTTTAATGACAATCACTGTGAAAGATATGCAATGAGATCGATTGATCTGCTGTACTATCTGAAGCTAGACAGTTGCGGGATGTGCCACCTCGCTGTTGAAGAAGCATTGAATAGATTGAAGGATCCTGACATGCAGGTTTGTGCATTCATCGTTGTCGTTTAAACTCTCGTTTCTTATTTTCTTATGTTACTATTTTGAGTTAGGACCAATGCGTAGTGACGATGAACTTCATTTGATTGATTGTTGCTCTATAAAACTGATGTTATGATGTTTTATTATTCAAGAATACTCTGTTAACTTATGGTCTTTCTTGCAAAAAAACTTCAGCTGAAGATAACTGGGATGCTTTTGGACACATGTGATTCATTAGATGAATACGAAAAGATGGTGAGAATAAATTTATGAAATCTATTTAGTACCAATGTGTTTTCTATGAGATTGATCATCTCATTTTCTTTTTCTTCACAAACTTTGGTTACATGGTTTGGTACCAATGCCCAATGGACTTATTGGTTAATAGCTTGGTTTCCTTAAGTTTTGAGTTCGAGCCTTAGAGCTAGAGGCGACGCATTGCCAATCATAAGATGTACATTTAGTATTTTTTGTTTAGAGGCTAAATTGAACTGAAAGTGGCGTTTACAATCTATTTGCAGTTGGTGTGTAAGAAGATGGTATTTGAGAACGGGCCAGCCCTCTTTGCGAATTTAGAGCAATATGTGGAAGCAAAAGACCTATGCACCAATTTCTGTGGAGGTTGTGAGCAAATATCACAGGTGGTTGAAAAATCCGGGCACTCCGATTTTTAACAACTATAAGCTATATTATATTTTTATATTTGCTAATGACTATGTTTAAATAGTAAGGATGTTAATTTGGTAACACAAATTTTCTTGGATTGATTGTTCTTGTGATTTATTTTCCTCTCTACCAAACATGTTTGTTTTGGTCAAGCTCTAGGTTTGATTGCAGATTTGGTACTACTTTGGATGTTCCTTGCAGTTCTGTCTTAATATGATTGAACTGTCTATATCAGTAATTGACATTCAATATTGCCACCACATGCTGATTGTGTTCCGTTGACCTTGGAAAGCAGTTCCTTGTAAGCTGGAACATGTGTCCATTGACCTTGGAATGCTCTAGCTGGTTCTTGTAACATGTCCTAAGCATACTTTGTGTTCTTATTGTAACAAATTTAAGGGTTATAAGTGGCTAATTTTATGATATTGCCGGGAAGCTATGCACAACTAATTTGCTTTATGAATGTGGATATTCAATTTTTTAAGAATGAGATTGGCGCATGTGTGTTTGTTTTAAGTGTGATACATGTGCATTTTAGTTACGAAGTACAATTGACTTAGTTACAACATTTCTTTTACCCGTGTTTTGATATGAAAATATAGTAGTTACAAATATCATTGATGTCGTTCCAAATTTTTTTTCGTCGTGCGTTTTTTTAGTAAATCACTTTACAAATTTTATTGGTGTGGTTACAAATATTACATTGGTGCACGATTTTACACTTAGTTTGATTACAAATTTTCATTGGCACGTGTTGCACATGGATTAAAAACACATGAAACAACATTTTCCTTTTTTTTTATTATAGAGAATGCGAATAATCTTTTGGTTCAAATAGGATAATTGTATTGGGTTCATGTGTGTGGGCACGTATAATATTGTCTTGGATTTCTTTTATATCAAATTAGTGCTAGGGTCATGGAATATCAAATCAAATATTCTTGTTAAATGATCATTTTATAATAATTTGGATCAACTATCGTTTATTTAGCAGCCGCATCCATGGATATACAGAGAATATTCATCGATTCTGAAACCTAGAATATAAGTTAGGCACCAAATAGACGGAGCAATTAACATTAACAATGCTAGCTACTACCTAATGATGTTTCTTTATTTGCTGGAGCTCACATTATTAGGATAAGGACAAATTATTAAACAAATCATTTTCTGTTTGCTAATGGAACCATATTTTAGCCTTCATTTTATTTTACCAAAACAAAGTGTCTAAACTAAATAAAAATAATGTTATAGTTGTAAAGTTAAAGAGGCTCAGCAACCACTTTTTTCGGCTTATACCATTGAATTTTTGAGCGATTTCGCACACTTGCGGTTGACATGTTTAAGCCGTTTTATTATACTCATATTAATCTTCACTCAAGGTTTGTTCTTGAGCGAGCCCGCACACTTTCTTGAATGAATAAAATATTGCTTTTCTTTTTTTATCAACAAGTAGTAACTTTTATTATAAAGCTGAGATGACGAAATAAAAGTACAAATAAAAGGCGGAAGCCCCAAAAACCGGATCAAAGCCACAACTAATACAAGAAGAAAACTAGTTAAGCCAAAGCAAACACATGATTCAAGCGCCAATCCGAGAATGTAAAGTCGATAGAGCTGGTCCCGAGAATAAAGTATTGCTTGCTGATAAGAAAAAATTAAAAAGGAAACCTCTCCACACAAGTGTGTTGAACAGAGATTAAACGCAAACGTTTTCTCCATTCACATCGTCTGTGTTGCCAACTACGCCACAAACAACCACTTTCGACTAGGTTTATTCAAGCCAAAAACTGATATAATATGAGCACATTAACAACAGAAACAAAAGGTGTCGGAGTTAGATAGATTTGGATGTTTGTGTACTTTCATAGATCCAACATGCTGGTCATATTCATTAAAAAAAAAAAAAAAAAAAAAAAAAAAAAAAAAAAAAAAACATGCTGGTCATAGACAATGGGCCATAAAGAATGGTCGTTTCTGGGAGCTTGCGAACCAACACGTTTTCGGTTGGTGAACACGTGCTTCTATGGTTGGTGGCTCGTGCCTTCATTAACTTCTGTTCTTGTTGCCTTTGCATTGCATGTGGTTACACAGAGTTTTATTTATGGCCACAAATCATTTACTTTAAGGCTCCACATGTCCCTTCTTGATTGGATGTTAATCATTGGTGGCTCAAAGATTGTTAAAGTGGGCGAGTCACGTTGAAAAAAAAAGAAATTAACCAGCTAAATGTAATAATTTGTAAAAACCAATCGACCTTAGACAAAATTAACAAAGAGAACAAAGACATAAATATTAGCTCGTAGATCATTCGGTTCGCAGGCTAATGCGAAGACAAAATCCGAAACTACCAAGCAGAGTCGCAATGGCGAAAAACTTAAAATCTATTGAATAATCAAATGGAAGATGCTAACCAATTTTTCGATTTTTTTTTTTAAATATCGTGTTCGAGCTTTCTTACATCTAACTATTATTTTAGAACGAACGTTATAACACAACATATACTGTCGGGTCTCAATTATGGGTATTAATCAACCAAAAGATTTCATCTCTACTTTTCTTTTGTTATTGAAAGTGATATATTACTTAGTATTTAGAGGTCTCAGTTCATGAAAGCACCACTCCAATTATAACCCACTCATTTTCTCTCATTTATATATATAAAACAATTGGTTATACAACTCTAAAAGCATCAAATCTCAGCTTTAATTTAATTATTTTGTAACGGAAGTCACTTGGCCGTGAAAACAGCCTACATGCATATCATATGGTTGACATAAATCAAAGACAGGATGGCATTTTCGTAATTGCAAGTCCAAATTCAAATAAACGAGGAGATTTGTATTACAAAATTTCCATAATTCGGCAGACGACGACGACGCGGCTGCTTGGGATTATAAAGAAGCAACTTTCTATTCAATTTTCACATTTCGCCAATCACTCTCCAATTTCTTCACATCTTCTTCGAGATCCCAAAAACAGGTAATTCGAAAGACTCAGTTTCATTCTCTCGCACCAGCTCCTCGTTATCGTGATTTTTGTTTTGTTTTTCTAATTTGATCTTAGATTTTGAGCTGTTTTGTCGTGAATTTTCCGCGCTTTGCTCTGTTTGTTTCCCGAGAAACTGAAATTTGGAGCTCTGTTTTCGCTTCGGCTTAGCTAGATATGCTAATGTGGTAGACATGATTCATGAAAAATTAACAATATACTGATAGGTTTCAGGTTTACCAAATAGTTTAAATTTTCGGAGGTTAATCTTCTTCACTCTTCAGTTATAACATTAGAATTTCACTTTTCCATAATCACTTGCGAACTTCGAGCAGATGTAGATGTGTTTTTGGTAGTTACATTCGCAATTCCAGTGATTTTTATATACAGATATGGTGTGATATATATGTAGTCTGATTAGGAAGAGCTGGTTTGTTTAGGAAAAACAATTCCTAAATTATTACAGTGTTTTTTTTGTTTGTTTTTAGTTTTGGAAAAACCTAATTGCTTAGAAAATGGGAATGTATTCTTATCTATTAGAGTAAGTTTTCCTAATGCACTGAGGAAAACTCTTAAGTGTTTCCTAAAAATATGTAATTGTGATAGTATACACAAATTAAGAGAGGCGAGGAACCCGTTCTCTGTTTGTGTGAATCCTATAGAGATCGAGGAGATCGGTTCTGCAGGCCAGTTTCAGTTTAGTGTACCAACTGAATTCCAATGAAAGTGAATTACAGTAGACAAGTTGCCGAAACACGTATATCCTTGTGTTCTAATTAAATGTTTTGTTGATTATTTTTTGTCTTTTTCATACTTTCATCATTAGCAGTATGTAAAGCAAAGTTAAGAGCCCTTGTTTCCCAAAAGGCCAAAAAATGATATCATAACCCTAAGTTTGTAGTTTGATTCCCAATAAGTAGTATCAGAGTGGTTTTGGGACCTCTGATTCCCAGCAAAATATTAATTAGGAACTGTGAAGTTTGTTTTTTTAATGTTTGAGATCTGAAGTAGAAGCAATAGTCTGAAATATTTAAACACCAAACACTAGAGTTACTTTTGTTAGAACAATTGAACGTACTTGAGATCATCAGTAATTAAGATATTGATATAATTCTCCAGCTAATATTGCACTGTCTCCTAGTTGATTTTTAATAAGTTAGGATTCGCTGTTAAGCCACTTTTATATTTTACTTATGGTTTCCCACTTTTTTTCAGGTGTAAGCCTTGAACTTCAAATTTATTCCTCCACAGTATGATCTCGTTCACCATGAACGCCGGGGAATGCTGAAAGATGTGCTTGGAACTTGAGAGGGCCTTCCCTGAGATTGTAGCTCTTGTTGAGCTGCATTCAATCATCCTTGAAGAAAAAATCAGTTGCTCATATCATTTCCATTCTCAATCACACAGTGTTTTTACATTGTTAGCTGGTTATAGAGGTCCTTACAATGGAAGTCGCAATGGACAGAAAAGGGGTGCTGATGGATCGGTACGAATTAGGGAGATTACTAGGCCAAGGAACTTTTGCGAAGGTTCATTATGCTCGGAACCTGAAAACTGGCACGAGTGTGGCCATTAAGATAATTGACAAAGAGAAGGTATTCAAGGTTGGGATCATGGATCAAATCAAGAGAGAAATATCAGTGATGAGACTAATTAAACACCCAAATGTGGTGGATCTTTACGAGGTAATGGCCAGCAAAACCAAGATTTACTTTGTCATGGAGTATGTGAAAGGGGGTGAGCTCTTCAACAAGATAGCTAAAGTAGGGAAGCTCAAGGAGGACGCCGCAAGAAGATACTTTCAGCAGCTGATCAGTGCTGTCGATTACTGCCACAGCAGAGGAGCTTGTCACCGGGATCTTAAACCCGAGAACCTGCTGTTGGACGACAATGGGAACTTGAAAGTTTCAGACTTTGGATTGAGCTCTCTCGCTGAATCTAAGCATCAAGATGGGCTGCTTCACACAACCTGTGGGACGCCCGCCTATGTTGCTCCAGAAGTGATCAGCAGAAAAGGATACGAAGGGTCTATAGCTGATATCTGGTCGTGTGGAGTCATCTTATTCGTTCTTTTGGCGGGCTACCTCCCGTTCTACGACTCAAATCTCATGGAGATGTATAGAAAGATTGGTAAAGGGGAATACAAACTCCCTAATTGGTTCCCTCAGGAAGTGGCCAGGTTGCTGTCCAAGATCTTGGATCCCAACCCAACTACAAGAATTTCCATAGCCAAAATCATGGAAAGTTCTTGGTTCCGGAAGGGAATGACCCGCGAATTACCTGTAACCGATCAAACAGAAACGAAAGAGTCTACCCTTTTGGATGCTGATGCAATTTCAAGTCTTGGTGAGAGTAGCAGCACAGTCACAAAGCCTTGCAACATGAATGCATTTGATATCATTTCATTCTCCACTGGCTTCGACTTGTCCGGTCTGTTCGAGGGTGTCAGTCAAAAAAAGCAAGTGCGGTTCACATCCGCGAAGCCTGCTTCAACTATCATCTCGAAGCTCGAAGAAATGGCCGAGCGTCTGAGACTGAAAGTGAAGAAGAGCGATGGAGGTTTATTGAAAATGGAAGGAAGCAAGGAAGGCAGGAAAGGAATGCTAGGCATTGACACTGAAATCTTTGAGATCACTCCAAGTTTCCATATGGTGGAGGTTAAAAAGTCGAGTGGAGATTCGTTGGAGTATCAGAAAGTAATGAAAGAAGACATAAGACCAGCACTAAAGGACATAGTTTGGAGTTGGCAAGGAGAGGAGTTGGCAAGGAGAGGAGTTGGAGGAGCAACATGATGTGCAACTCAGTTCTTTTGAAGCAACTTCAAGCTTTTATAACATTAACATCTTAATGCCTTAAATTTTGATGCATTTATGGAGGACTTGGACCTTTTTTGTGTTGTCTCCGCCAAGATAGCTGGATCGGTGTGCAATGTTCATGTAGAATGACTGAATGTAAAAATAAATTTAAATTGTCTTTAGATATATAATAAATAAAAATAATACTAATCATCTTCAATGTCTTACAAGTATTAAGATAATTGTGATAATTAACGCTAACGTTGTACCACAGACCAAACTAAAAATGTGTAATTTTAAATATGAGATCGTATGTCTTCTCTAAGTCAACCAAACTGATTTTTTGTTTTTGTTTTGTTAACATAACCCACTAAATAATGAGTTGAGATTATTTTGGTCACAAACCGTTGCAAATTAGAAACAATTTTGGGTTTAAAATCCTCACATGAGTTGGAGCGGAAGCCTCTTACCTCCTGTAGAGAAAGCTCTTGCCGACGGTTCTTCCATTCTCCAACAACCGAACAACTTTTCCTTGATTGTCAACAATTATTCACCTTTGTAGGAGGTAATAGCGGTCCCAAACAGCCCTTATTTGTGCTACTATGAGTCTCAAATCCAATGGTATTAACATATTAGATATTCTCTTTCCATACATATTGGCTTCCGTTGCTTCTATGTAAAATGATTAGAATAAAAGTAGTGTAACATTCACTCTAAAATACAAAATGATAGTAATGTAGTTGAGAACCATAAAGTCCTACCATTTGAAAATGGCTACCTGAATTTGTAGTTAAGACACATTTTGCTGTTAGCAGAAAGGAAAATGGCTATGGTGCATTGTTCATGGAAGTGCATTAAAATATATACAGTCTACCAGACACATCCTCTAATTTGTTACTCTGGAAAATAAAGATGGTCATAGGATATAGCTTGGTTGTGTGAATTGCTTCATGAGATAAGGCCCTAACCTAAAATTGTATGAAACAAGTAAAGCTAAAAATCATAAAACATCAGCAACTAGCTAAAGCTAGAATCTGAGCGCAACGACAAGCAGAGCACCAGAAACATTGCTCGAAACTAAGAGAATTAGGTGGTGACTAAGCTTAAGCTGTGTAAAATGGCGGCTAAGCGAGACGCTGTTACCTGAAGCAAAAGTGGGTGCATGCATCACACTGTGTTTCCTATTTCATGCTAACGTTAAGTAAACATCAATCTCCCTTATAAAGAAGAGCAGGAAGATACAATGCAGCCAGTATTCAAAAGAGGCTGTGCAGTGTTTGCCCCTTGAGAACATGATGTGTATTTAAAATCCCTCATTACTCTTTTCTTTTTCTTTCCCATTTTTTTTTGTTTTGTTTTTAATCGAAAGACCAAAGTGACTGTGCTTCTGGATTGGGAAACAAACCCCCAATATGGGGCCTCGCAACCGATGTCTTGCCAAGACCTTCTCCTCCACCTTGAACTGCCCACTCCTTGCTGCAAAAGGAAGACAAATAGCAGAGACATGAGTTTCATCACTCGAGAACAGTAGAAATCAGGTGCATAAACCAACCAAACAATGGAAATCAATAGAACAGATGCCAAACTCCGGGCAAAATTAACTTTGTACATCACAACTGCAGAATCACTATATAAGATCTCCTATACTCTGCCATTATTTTATGCATTGTTACCAATCAAATAATCTTCAGTTGGATAAATCAACTACTGATATAAAAACTAGAAAATAGATAAACAAAATCTGAGATGAAGGGAAGTCCTATATACTAGATTGACAACCTCCCCACACTAGATGCAATATTGCCACAATAAGAGCGAGCCACAACACTCGTACTATTGCTAGTATCCGTAAATATGTTTCTATATAAGAGCAATCAGTCAATACCAAATTCCTTTTTCTCTTCCCTATATGATGATACAGATGCATGAAAGTCACAGTGACCATGCAAATCTTATTCATCAACTGAAAGAATATTCAAGCACAGTTTCTTGACAAAGTAAACGCAGATCAGATGTATACCAAGGGTTAAAAAATCTAAAGAGAGATAAACACACACAATGAAAACCGAGGGGAAAATAAGGAAAACCGTGGTTGGAAAACTATTTAGTGTTTTCTAAAAAAAAATCTATGTATATTTCCAAATGTTCATAATTCAATCCAAATGATAACTAACAGCTATTTCCTTGTATAATTCTCTTCCCGAATTCAAAAAATAATAATAATATATCGAATGATATCTTTCTTCAACCTCAACAAAATATATCTGGGATTAAAAAGGTAACAAATATTGTTTTGATACATATTCTATTTTTACAGAACCACAAAAACCAAACACTATGTTCATAGTTTCAATTATTGATAAAAAAATCTAGAGCAAAATGGACATCACTGGTTTACATTTTGATTCGTTGGACGGTACTAACAGAAGTTCCATCACAGCAATAACGATTGTTAAGCCCCTCCATTTGGTCATCATATCATATAAATTACATAATTAATTGGTTTACCTTATAAATAAAGCATAATACTTTTGAAAGTTTAAGAAATATAATGTGTCGTAAATTCATGAATCAACTTCGTAGTAGATATTGTACATTTATCTTTTTCCAAACAAGAAAATATATTCTAATTAATGATACCAAGTTTGGATTTTCATAATGGAAAATGAGTTGTGAAAAAGTGAAAGTTACAAAAGATACGCTCATGTATAGTAAAATGGTGCAAAAACTTCTATTCATTTGCCAATATAAGCTAGATAACTCCATAATATAACAAATGCTCTGGCTCTTCTCTGCTGACACCTTATGCAATCACACTTATTACACTAAGTATTTGAATCTAGATCAAATTTTCAATCATTAAAATGAACAAAAGTTATCTATTTGAATTTGCTTCAGGTGGGAGGAAGGTTGGAGACAAGAAAATGCACATATAAGACTTGATGTTGTTTAGAGAAAAGAAAAATGCAAATAGTACATTGTAAAAGAACAAATCATCGTATTTAATGACTCAAAACAAGGAATTTTTTTTTTTGAAGGGCAATACAAGAAATTTAAAATAGCAACCTCATAGTGAATTTAATGCTCATGAAAACACAGTAATGAAGCCAGTACGAAAAACATTTCATGTATATAACATAGTTTTTTTCCTTCTAAGCTTCTAGCATCAACAGTTAGCAGGTATTGACTCTTGGCGAAACTGATTTTGAAAGGCTCCAATAGCAGATATGATAATAATGTTGTTCAAATAGTACAGAAAGGGAGACAGGATTTGAGGATGAATTGCAAGAAATCAGTGAACAGAAAATTTGGGAAGAGGGATGAAGACGGCAAGAGTTTGTGACAGATAAGATATAAATAACATCAAAGTCAATGGTTTAGATAAATTGTTGCTTCGCTATAATTTTCAAAATTTCTAGAAAAATGTTTGACTGACATATACCAATTCCCTTTTAGAGTGTATTTAAGATCATAAACCACAAAGTATTGAAGGAGAATTAAGGCTACCTCCTTATATGCATTTTAAATTCACCCACAAACAATCATACGGGCACAAGATCAATTTAAATCATCTATCCATGAGCCTTTAACTTCAATTCCCATTAACAAGTGTATAAACCAGTTGTAAATTTCAGTAAAAATAAACAATCTTAAACCCGTGAACATTTAAGTCTCAAATGCTTCCAGTCTAGGATTCAGGATATACACAAATTTTATAATTGGAAAGTTTCTCAAATCCTTCATGAACTACATCATTAAGCAGCCTAAAGGTTTCTGAAAGCAAAATTCTGTAAATCTTACTTCCTAGTCACTCTCACATTAGTTGTAATTCAGCCATGTTCTCAAATGCATACTGATATAATGAAACTGATACAAACTTCCCAACTTTACGGTTCCATAAAAAAACATGAACATAAGACAATATTCCAGCCTTTATGTTGCATTTTAAAAGATGTTACACCTAAGACAAGAAATATTTCTTATTTCATATTTACACAACACAACATAATTGCAGAATAGCATTTCAGTATAGCCAGAGGTTAAAGTATAATGCACTCACTTGGACCAACTGTTGGCTGAAGGTGGTTCCAAAGGATGGTTAGTTGCAGATTTAGGACTTCCATAAAACAATTCATTCTGAGTAGTTTCCTCATGATGTTTAACAGAAAAATGGTTTTCACTGCCTGCCAATGGTGGAAAGAAAGCATTTTGTGCCCAAGGATCACACTCGCTTGAACTGGTAACAGGGCTGAATGTCCCACCATTCTGGCTACTACCAAGAAAAACCTTCTGAGGAGAGCGAGTGCCAGAAAGGACTTGTTCTTTATTTGTAAACAGTGATGCCATAGTTTTCTGAGAAGAAGGGTGCATAAAATCTTCATTGCTCGATCTATTCCTTTCTGGGGATAAAAGCCAGGTCACCGAGCTACCCACCATTCCTAGACCATCATGAACAAGAGGAGAAGAGTTCCACATCTGCCACGTTCCCTTATCATTAGCTCTGACATCTTCTGCAGGGAACGAATGCATGTCTTGGACATTCAAGATATTTGGGAACCGATTAGAACTGCTAAACTTTTCATCGGCAACTCGTAAACGTGATATTGGAGACTCAATAGGAGATGGCCTGTTGACTTCAGTTGAAGCAGACATATTACTCAAAGCACGAGGCCTTTCCAATCCTATGTCGGTTGCAAAACCAGCCCCAAGATCCAACTGGAAATTATCAAGTGACTCTGAAACAGGTCCAAGCAAAGATAATGGATCAGGAACATAACACGGATCCTCAAATAGCTCTGGCTCCTCAGATAAGTCTCGAGGCCGTTCTCCGGTGCAAGTGAAGATAGGTTCAATTGGGGGTGAAAAACCTAAACTACTACTTGTACATCCATTTGGATAATTGGGCAAAGTAAATGGTGAAGGAAGCCCAAAATTGATTGGATTATCAAATGATTGCATTGATGAAGATTGACTTGACAATGGTGGACTTTGAGCTTCTGCCTGTGATTTTGCATTTGGCCGGCTTATGACATTTGCATTAGTAGATGACGCAACAGATGATGAGCGAGTAAATAGTTGCTGCCATGATTTTTTAGGTGCTGTCCTCGGCTGTGATTCCAACAATGCCTGCAACAAATATCTCAACATTGTTACATTGGTTTAATTTTCTAAAGCATATTTACAGTACGCTATATAACATCCTCAATAGCCACGGAACTTGACTAGTGTAAAACATGATTTAGCTTCTTTGCTGTATGACTGTACATACCACCATTGTAACCATGCAGAAAGAAGCTTTGGCTAATTGGAGCTGGAGTATAAATTCACACTATCGTGATGGTGCTAATGGTCGAATTTCAGGTGAGACGAGAGTTAAATTCTACAAGGTCAATTGATCTATGTAAGCTAATTCTAATATCAGTGGCAAAGAGCAGATAAATGCTTATACAATGCCAATGGGTAAAAGTTGAATGTTTGGTGTCTACAAAATTTTCCTCACAGGTAGAGAGGTTAGTATTATCCAAACACTCTTGCTCAAGCAAGTAGTGTGAAATACTTAACAGTGCTAAGAAAGTACATAAACTTATTATCCATGGCAACAGGACTTACCGGACGGTTGATGCACTTATCATCTCCATTCATGTTTGATTTCACAGCTACGCGTTCAGGTGGAAAAACTTCTTTCCTATGAGCACCAGTATGGTTATGATCTACGAAACAGTTAGACTTATTTGTGACTGTAGCAGGTGTATTAGCAGCCTTTCCAAAGAAACTGCTCCCACTAAATGCTTTAGAAGATGACAAAAATGTACCCCTCATACGATCCAGGTATCTGGTACCAGCATTTCCCCGGCTAAAATTGGTTGATGTTATATTCTTAGTTCCGTGTCCCATTTCCATCCCCTGTCCCTTGAAACTTTCTGCTCCAGACTTCTGATGTTCCCGTCTATCATTATCACTTTTCTTGTCAGAGTCCCGTTTACCAGATTTTCTTTCCAGTTCTTCTACATCGGAGTTGCTTTTACTAGAGCCCTTGTCTTTCTCCCTCCTCCTTTCCTGACGCTTCTTTTCTGCTTCCTTTTTACTATCTTTCTCCCTGACAGATGGAGATCCTTTGCAGTGATCCTTTTCGGCCTCCATCTTTTCTTCCCTTAGTCTTCTACGCTCCTCTACCAACCTTGCAACCTCCTCTCTCTGCTTTCTCTCTTCCTCCTCCAACTGTTCCTTCTCTAACCTAGCCTGCCTTTTCTCTTCAGCTTTTCGTCGAGCTTTCTCACTTCTGCTCTCAGGATAGTTAGCCCCATTCTCACCCCTCTTTGATAGCATCCCTCTATGCTCTGCATCAGAAGAATCATCTTCCCCTGGTGAACTAAGCCTAAAAAGCTTTCTGCATAGCCACCTCAAACTCAAGAAAAACGATGACAACAACTTGCAGGCAAAAATAAAAACACCTGAATAAGACTTTTCAGCCAAGCAATGTTCATCTCCTCCGAAAACCCCGCTTCCATTCTTACGCCAATGACCAGACTTAGCTGCAAAAGACCCACTGACCCAAGTACCATTCTCTAACCAATCTTGCCCACACATCCATCCATTGTCAGACCACACTTTTCCATTGAATATCTTCCCACCCTTTCCAACCAACTCCTTAATAATCCCAGAATTGGAAATCCCCAGCCCAGGGGGCACTGGCAAATCCAAAACAGGCCTCTTCGAAATATGCCCACAATAAGAACACATAAACCGACCTCCACCAGGATTCTGATCCCTGTATGGAGTCAAGCAATTCCGGCACCTCCTGGTTGCCGTCTTCCGAAGCTTCTGCAACTCTATTGCTTCAAACCTCTTCCTCTCCCTAAGCCTTGCATTCCTCCTCACCCTCCAAGCAGATAGCTGGGGCATCAAAATCTCATACCAAAAGAGAGTAACCAAAAGCACAAACACACAAGCAAGTCTAGGAGAGGTAATCTCGAATCGAAAAGCAGGCGGCAAAAGCTGAGAGAGAGCCCATAGTCCTATAAGAGGAATAACTAACCAAGGGAGCATTGTAGCAACCCGGCGAGACCACCTCTGAATCACACACAGTATACACATTATCTTCTAATCCGCACCTATCTTTCCCGTCCCAGAAATCGCACAATCAGAAAAAACCCTAGAAACCAAACCAGAAACGAATTCCCAAACTTCGCCTCTGAGCAATGCCACAAATTGAAAAAACCCTAATTCACCGTCACAAGACAAAACCGATGCAACGATTCATCGAGGCTTGAAGAAACCTAAACACAAAAACAAAAATGTCGAATCCCTCAACCCCAGCAACAACAAAAAAATTTGAAAAAGCCAACAACATACGAAATAATTAAATAAATATTTGAAGATAAATGGAGAGGGTAAACAATAAAACAAAATCTTGAGAAATGGATCGATTAAGGGTTTTGCGGCAACGAACGGTGCCGAGAAGAGCTGCGATTATGGCGGTTCATGTCAAACGAAAAAATGGGTATTAAAAAAAAAAAAAAAAGGGGGGGGATTTGCAGAGGAAGAGACTTACAGATTGAGGGTCATCCATGGCGATTGGTGGCGATGAATAATATAAATGGGGAGCCGGAAACTCGGAGCGAATCGGTACCGGCGACTCGGGTTCGGAGGCAATTTTGTGTCGGCTGAGTCGGGTCGAAGCGGTCCTCCTGTGGCGCGTTTGTTCTTACCAGCAAAGAAATTTGTGAAAAAAAAAAGATAAGAAAGAAAGATTTGGGAGAGAATAAAATGTTAGAAGGATACGGAAATGGGTTTATATATCACAGGCCATTTCTCGAACCGGACTGCACCGGTAGAACCGGATGGTGTGGTTTAGTGGCTCCTCTTAACTCTTTAAGGTACTTTAATTATTTTATTAGTGTTTAAAATGATGCCACCGTGGATAATTGGAGATCTAATCTCATGGAGAAAGGGTCTTATTTAATAACCAAATTAAAGTTATTGCTATATGATTTCTATGTCGAATTAAATGTGTTGATTGGACGGTGGATATTGGGGTTTAAGGAACTTCGAAAATTTAATGTGGCGTTACTTTATAATGAAAGGTGACGTCTTTTTTCATTTTTAAATCTTTCATTTGTTAATTTCTTTTAAGGAAATTACTTTTTTCGTACTTTTTTCTTCGTGAAACTCTTTTGAGACTGATTCAATGTATACTTGAAAGAGCATCTAAACAGTACAAAAACTATTAAAATAAGAATGAACATTACGTGTGGGCAACTATAATTCAATAAGAGATTTAAAGATCAGGAAGAGATATTTCTCATCGCAACTTCCTTGTAAAAAGGATGTAAGAATATTATAGGGTTCATGGTTTAATGAATGATCAAGGTGGTGGAATGAAGAGCTTGTGATGGAGATTCTCATCACATATGTCTGATGGGAACAGACCTTGTTCGGAAAAGGTGCTTATATGGGGCAAGCGAAATAGAAGGCGTAGACTCTCAAGACGTCATTTTGGAGGAAGCTATGAAATTTGAACGTGTCGATGAAGGTAACAAGATGCTTTGGATAGTGGTAGTGGGACGTCTTACGATCGATCAACTAAGAGGAAGTTCCCTTTAAGATAGTTTAAGGTGGGTGAGACTTTTCTTGTGTGTAATGCATAAGTCAAATACTCAAATCAATTAAGCACGTTCTTCTTGAGGGTAGTTTAGTTGTTAGTTGCTCGACGAAACTAAGGATGTTAGGATTGTTGAAATTGCACCCACAATATACATTTGATGGTTTGTGAAGTTCACTGGTAGTTTTTGTCGATATCATTATGATGTATAGATATTTGATAACTCATATAGAACGAGCATGTAGTAAGTGACCCCGCAAGTGGATGCATGTGATATAAGTTTCGTCATGTTGTCACTGAATGAGCTATAAGCATTGGTTGTCTGATAACCTCTAAATTGGGTAGCCGATCAGCGGGCAACTTTGTAATCTCTTTTGATAGCTTGGAATGATCATACACAAGTCGCTCATGTGTTATCTAAGCTCTCGGTCGATCTTCATCTCATAAGTGATTTTTGGGGTATGAAAATAATAATATAAGATTCAATCATGAGTTTATGACTAATAAATGTGTGTGGAGAAATAATAAGTGTGTGTTTCGAAATTGCATTGAATGCGAGCAATGACAAATATCATTCGAGAATTCCAAAAGCTAATGCTTCGAGATTATATTATTTTCACCTCAATATATCATGTGAAAACATGAATGAATGTGCTATTATAATGACGTTGCGTGCAGTTCTTAGTTTTTGTATTTATGAGAAGAAAAATTATACAATATGTTTTAAATTTAGTACAATATTATTTAACTATAGAAAATAAAATAACCATGAAGCTCGAATAAGAAAAAAGCAAAGTTATTGCAATCACATTGTATCTAAAAACAGACCACGAATAAAAAAAATACAAATTGATGTTAGTGGTGTTATTGCTTAATGGTTGAAGTTGGTTCGTGAATCATGATCAGCTTTACACCGACCTTTAAGTGAACTGGTGGCACTCTCAGGTCCCTTTTAGTCTTTTCCACACTGTAGTGACCTTGCTGCTAATTCTTTGGGCTTCACAATGGGCCTAACCTCATCGTTAAATCATCAAGGCCCAATAAGTAAGCCCATTTCTATATTGTTTTTCTTTTTCATCAAAAACACAAGTCATGCTAACCCGTTTTACGGTCTGACGCTACTTATGTGTTCAGCTCTAATTAAGACTTTTCGCTCTTTTACATAAGTGTGTTTATTTCAAAATGAACAGCAAGTCGTCCGTTTTACAGTTTGAGACTACTTCTTCTCGGGTTTTATTCATGATTAAGGTTCTGCGTCTCTCATAATGGATGTGTTTTTCATTTGCAATATCAACATTTGAAGGGAGACTTGAACTTGAGACCTCAATGAGGCCAAACGACTTAAACCACCCACCCTAATGGTTATTGGTCTTCATTAGTGTGTTTAGTAAAGCTTCGGAGTTTGGTCACAATTAAGACTCTCCACTCTCCATGGGTGGGTTCAGCGGGCCTCAGGGGGTTTAGTCGCAATTACGCCTATTTGCTCTTCCTTGTGTATTTAGTTAATTAGGATCGAACTCGATACCTATTTCTAATTGTGTACAACCCTTAGATTTTTACTTCTCGGTGTCCATAACGAAATGTTACAATCAAAACTTTAACGATGAAAGAAAATCATGCATGGGGCCGTACAAAAAAATAACCTTATGTTAGAAAGCTATAGAACTATCACAAGCCTAAGAAATAGGGTTCACAATGGTGATATATAGGAGGAGCCAAGAATAAGATGCTGAAAGGAAAATGACAACACGATGAAGAAACAAAATGCATAAACCAGCAGTGTACGTAGGTGATGATACCTTGGATGGCTTGAAATTCCATTTTGATCAAATATATATATATATATAGACAAAATGTTGTCATTGTCGGCCATATTTTCACCAGAGGACGACCAAAGCATCCCAATGTTTTTTTTGTTTTGCATATCAGCCAAACCATTTGGGGTTTGTCTCCAATTTTAACTATCATTTTATGTCTCCAAAGTCAATAAACTTTATGCCTTTCTGCCAACTCCTCACCAACTCCATCACATTTATCCATCTTTTTCATTGTTATTTTTGATAAATGAAAATTAATATAAATTGATTTAGGAGGAACAAAGTTGTCTGTTACGTACACAACTTTGAGAATCGATCGGTTACACGATCTATTCACGTAGCTTGTAAGTGAGCATGACAAAAATAAATAGATGCGATCGCCACACCTTCCCATAAACTCTTTCTTAGTCTTACAAATATCAATCAGAAACGTCAATAAATGAGATGGCCAGTAACCATTAGTCAATAGATTATAAACATCAAAATTGTGTTATTGACCAAAGCCTAAATCCCACATAAGAGAATCAATGCAACTCTAATTTTTTTAAATGACCGGCTATGTGCTAATTACAAATCATAGTGATCTCCGATCACTGAGTCAACGCAACTGTCTAAATTATTAGAACCATTGAAACTATCTTCGCGAATTATAAATTTTTTAAAGATCAATAAAAATTGCGGACCGAAAGTAAAATAATCTATCTAATTCTCTTCTCTTCTCTTCTATTCTTGTGTGTATATATATTATCACACTCACACACATGATCTCACACTTTTGGTAGATTAGTATGTAAGTGTGAAGGAAAAATACAAATCCTAAAGAGCATTTAAACCTCAAAAACAGTTGGGCAATGTCTATCCAAGTGAACAGGGCAGTTGGCTCAAAATTAACTTCAATCAACTACCCTCATAAATGATAAATGGTTTTTGAATGAAAACTTGCTTTATTGAGTAAACTAACTCAACAATGTTGTATATTTCTACTATTCATATGCACTACTACCACTATTTGATGAATTAAAATCAAATTCAAATTTCAAAAGTTGAGCATAAGGACAAGAAATCTCATTAAAATGTTTGCATTTACTTTAGATATGCAACTTTTTTATGAGGTTTGGTGGGTGCATTTAAGTGTAACCCATTAGAAGTGACACACTACTCTTTCAAAGTACTTGATTTTTTAAGGCAATTATGTTGACAATCAGTCCAATCTTTAGTTTGACCTAATATATATCACCTCCATGAAATGCAATGTATCTGATATATATGTATATATATTGCAACAATACATAGCCTCTTCTTTAACAACCGCATAGTGGTGAAGCTTCAAAAGTACACAATTACTGCACAATGATGATGAATTTGCTTGGTCTTCATTGAATCATTAGCAAAGACTTTCAAAACAATCCACCAGTTTTTGTTTTTTGTTTTTTTGTTGTCATGATTATATTAAATAGATCATATTTAATGTTCCAAAATATGATGCTTAATTAAAAATGATTGCATTCATAATATATAATATCAAGTGATAGTCTTAAATTTTTTTTTTTTTTTTTATCCATGGTGACGAGATTATATTGTATATACAAATTGCCAATATCGAGTTTAAAATGACAATTTTGCAAAACGGTTTGAGTTTGGATTTTCAGGTCCATTCAAGTTCTGAATCTAGTCATATTTTACATTTTAGTCATAAAATGTGCAAATTTATATGTGAGTTTATCCGATTTGGTCCAAAAAATATACATGATAAATATGTTTGATCTAACCCGAGAGTTGGTTGGATCACATCGTAATAAATTAAAGTCGAATCCCGTGAGTTCATATCCAAATAGCTAACTCTTATCATGAGAGTATAGTTAGAGATAGTTTATAATAGGAAAAAAGTTTAATTTAGTCCCTGAACTATCCAAAACGTTTGGCTTTAATCCGTTAACTTTCAAGTGTTTCAGAATAGTCCAAAGTTGAGCAAAACGATTGATTTTAGTCCAAAGTTGAGCAAAACGATTGATTTTAGTCCAAAGTTTGAGCAAATCGTTTGACGGAAGGACATTCCGTCAAACGGAATCCGTTGAGTGTAATGATGTGGGCTAACTCCACATCAACACAACTAACGGATTTCGTCTCCCTATTTGACGGAATGTCCTCCCATCAAACGTTTTCGTTCAACTTTGGATTAATTCCAGTCACTTTTGTGAACTTTGCACTATTCTAAAACATTTGAAAGTTGAGTGACTAAATCCAAACGTTTTGGATAGTTCAGTTATATTCACAATTGTTTGGCTCATTTGCATTCCAAAATGTGTGGGGGTATCATGAATATTTATAAATATCCATAGTTGAATGAAGAATTAATAAAGTGGAGATTAATATTCTGGGAACCAAATGAAAACTTTTATACAGAGTTAAATCACCCACCCAATTCCAAACGCAATATTGCAATCCACTGAAAACTAAAGTGAAAGCTTCACTCCCACTAACCATCTCTCTCTCTTTCATGAACATTTTACTGTAAAGTGAGAGATCGATATAGATAGTGAGATATGAGCTATCTCCTTTTAAATGACCATACGAAGTCACCATTGACACAACCCAACATAACCATGAGGACCCCAATTTCCATAAATTTGTCTCTTTTCTTTATATGTTACATATGCAAATACCCTTTTATTCTTCTCAACCCAAGTTGACAGAGCTGGAAATAACTTTTATGTGATAATGGGAAGTGATTTTACTTGAAAAACAAAATCATAAGGTTGGACTCAGGAGTATGTGACATGTGGCGTTTGAGTATTACGTTATTCTATAAAAAATAAAGCTTCAATAAAAATGAAACCTCCAGAAAGTTCTAATTAAGAGCGTTTCGAGTAAGAGGTTTCTCACACCTAATTAGCAAGAGGTTCATCTAAACAAATGTGTGGGAGTGAGTGGATGTGCGAGAGACGAGTAGTACTGACCATGAAAGGAAGGAACCAAACTCTATCGTAGCAACCAAAAACAACTCACATGATGTTCACATTCATTTCTTTATTCGGATTTTGTATATAAACATGCATCTAAATTAGACTTTTAAAACAATCAAACAATCCATTACATTACTTGAACTCTTCAGTCAATTTTCAACACCTAATCAAATCTGTCACATTCAAAATTATGATAATAACGTGCATTCACACACGAGCATTAAAATTCAATATCTCCATCTCTTGAAAATCACATTATCTATAATTAAATTAATCAATTCATGAAAGGGATCATACATCTCAATCAAAAACGGATCCATCACTAGCAAAATCGAAACCAAGTATGGTCCCAAACCCATATAGAGGCAAAACAAAATAGTAATGAGGATTAAAATGGAAAAAAAAGAAGCAAATAATAATATATACCAATCACTTTGACTTGTATTTTCATTGGTTGCACCAATATGTATTGCATTTGCAAGAGCATGTCCTTGTCTCAACAGCATAATGTCACACATCCATTTTCTCCACCTTTCTGCCACCTTTGCCCCCACCACCCTAACCCTTAATTTTCATTACCATATAATTGGCACAACAAAATGGAACACAATTGAAATCCAATGGCTCCTTCGCCACCGCAATCTCCGAAACTCTCGGCCGCCGCGAGGCTAAACCTCTACGTGGCCACCACCCGAGTCGGCAAGCGCTTCAAGCTCGCCGAGCGCAACACCAACTTCACCACGGAGCTCCGAGCCGGCACCGCCACGTTCCTCACCATGGCTTACATCTTAGCCGTCAACGCCAGCATCCTCGCCGACTCCGGCGGCACCTGCTCCGTCTCCGACTGCACTCCCCTCTGCTCCGACCCCACCGTCTCCGCCTCCAACTGCACCGCTCCGGGTCACCGACTCGTCCAGCCCACCGAGTCGTGCAAGTTCGCTCCGGTCAACCCGGGCTACTCGGCCTGCCTCGACAAAACCCGAAAAGACCTCATCGTCGCCACCGTCGCCTCCTCCATCTTCGGCTGCCTCGTCATCGGAATATTCGCGAATCTCCCGCTCGCCTTGGCTCCCGGAATGGGCACCAACGCCTACTTCGCCTACACCGTCGTCGGCTTCCACGGCTCCGGCTCCGTACCGTACCGGAGCGCACTGGCCGCGATCTTCGTCGAGGGGCTCATTTTTCTCTTCATCTCGGCCGTCGGTTTGCGAGCCAAGCTCGCGAAACTCGTCCCGAAACCCGTCCGAATCTCCTCCTCGGCCGGTATCGGATTCTTCCTCGCATTTATCGGTTTACAAAACAACGAAGGTATCGGACTCGTCGGCTACAGCTCCTCCACTCTAGTCACGCTCGCGGCGTGTCCGAGATCGTCGCGTGCGATGCTAGCTCCCGTGATAACGGCAGCTAACGGAACCGTTAGTTTGATGCCGGGCGGTACCGTATCGGGCGATATTTCGTGCATCCACGATCGCATGGAGAGCCCGACATTCTGGCTCGGAATTATCGGTTTCGTGATCATCGCATATTGCCTGGTGAGAAACATAAAGGGCGCGATGATATACGGCATCGTTTTTGTAACCGCCGTCTCGTGGTTCCGAAACACGGCGGTGACGGCGTTTCCCGATACCGAGTCGGGAGACTCGGCGTACCGTTACTTTAGACAAGTTGTTGACGTGCACGTGATTGGCAGTACGGCTGGGGCACTGAGCTTTAACGACATGGGAAAAGGTAAATTTTGGGAAGCTCTGGTCACGTTTTTGTACGTTGACATACTCGACACTACTGGTACCTTGTATTCGATGGCCCGGTTCGCCGGATTTACCGAAGCCAACGGCGATTTCGAGGGCCAGTACTTCGCTTTCATGTCGGACGCCGCGTCCATCGTGGTGGGGTCGCTGCTCGGGACGTCGCCGGTGACGGTGTTTATAGAGTCGTCGACGGGGATTAGGGAAGGGGGGCGGACGGGGATGACGGCAGTAACGGTGGCGGGGTACTTTTTGGTGGCGTTTTTCTTGACGCCGTTGCTGGCGTCGATACCGGCGTGGGCGGGGGCGCCGCCGTTGGTATTGGTGGGGGTGATGATGATGAGATCAGTGGTGGAGATTGAGTGGGAGGATATGAGGCAGGCGATTCCAGCTTTTGTGACAATGATATTGATGCCATTGACGTATTCAATAGCCTATGGGTTGATAGGTGGGATTGGTACATACATTGTGTTGCATCTTTGGGATTGGTGTGAGATTTTTTTTAAAAAGTACTGTTGGATTGTGAGGAGGTCTGAGACTGAGAGCCATGGCACTACTGATAATTTCAATGGTGATCATAGAGAGGTTGATGGTAAAGCTCCGGAAGTTTGATTTATGAGTGTATTTGCATATGCATATAGGGTTGGCTCTTAATTTTTCTTCTCAATTTAACCACCACGTTGATGAAGTTTTATGATCTTAGCTTTCAAGGCAAAACAATGTCTATGCGTATACATAAAAGTCAAGTATCTGGTACATTTGTCGAAATTATGCACCGGCGCACCGAGTTATTGGTAGTTTCAACTCGAACCACAAATATCCGAATTGAGAAAGTCAGATATAAAATGTTTTAAGCTGAAAGTCAAGCTAATAAGTACCATCCTTGAGTTCTCAAGTCAAGAGAAGATTAATTACATAGACGAAAAGACGTGCAAAACGGTTAGAGCTAGGCCAAGTCAAGGAGGTCGATACAAACCGATCTCAAAATATTAGGAAGCCGAGCGCGTAGATATATTTTGGAAGCTCAACAAGTGCCAACATACCCTCACGTTTTTTTGGATTTATGAAACCGCAAGTGAGGTAACGTTCACACGCTTTCAAAATAAAAATAAAAAAGTCGAAAATTATAGGCGATTCTAGATTCAATAAACCCACTAAGGGATGCAATGGTTGTGTGCACTTTTGGAGACCTAATCCACGTCCACTCCGCTTGCCCGCTTGCAAAGGCACAATGTCACAACATCAATCCAAGCCGCGGACCCTATTGCGCTCCGCACGATGCTTGCACATGGACAATGTTGCAACTACAACAACAAATCAAGGTGAGACCACACAAGTGTTTTTACATCTGCTTGCCTGCTCGTTCGCTCGGGCATCTTTTATCTTCTATCTTCGCTTAAGCTCGCTCTATAGGGTCACCTTCATCGTGACTCTACCTATCAAAGGTCGCCTCCTCGAGACTCTCCAATGCAAGGCACGCCCACAAGATAACCCGAGAGTGATTAGGATTGCTAAAAGTGAAACCACAACTAAGTTAAGCATGCACATCCTGCGTATGTGTGAGTACTTACCAAGGCGATGATGCTTATCACACAAACCACTAGGATATCACGTAAAAATAGTAGATGCTCCTAAAGTTTCAAGGTGTCTCTCGCTAACCCGAGATGTAATTGAAAGTCTCGAAACTCGAACTGAATCCCAAAAAAGAATGTACGGGAGGCACACCATATAAACTCACCACACCGTATAAACTCACCGAGGGATCCACTTCTCCACCGCCGATCACATACTTCCACTTTGTGGGCCTTAATTGCAAGGATAATGAATAGGAGACGTCGACTATCATTATCACTCAAACTTTCTCTAGACTTGCTAGTGTTTAGGATCTTCATAGTAAAGATTCTCATTTTAATGCTCAATGTGGTTTCTTGGATAAATGCTTGATCCACGATCACAACTTCAACTCCAGCCACAAGAACCTAAACTAAGAAGAATCAAAATAAAAGTTTAAGCAACAAAACTTAAACAATTTACACTAAAACGACAAAGACTGTTGTATGGGTAACAAACATTAGAAACAGTTATATGGGTAACAAACATTAGAGATTTAACACTTCTAAAGAAGAATGTTGGCAAAATAATACCCGCAAAAGGTGAAAAGCCACTGAAGCAAACCTAACTACGGGTTTTGTTCATGGTGCAAGTTAGCGGGAAAAGAAAACCAAAATAAGCAGTAAGGTGAAGTTCCGGGATTAACAATGTGAGAGTAGGGCTGGAAGCTAGTATTAATTGGAGTTGATCAGCAACAACTCCTTCCTAGCCTTCTTGCGCTCACGCTGCAATCTGAAACTTTCTATCTTCCTTGCTCTGTAACTGTTCGGGTTCGCAGGTTGCACTTCTCTTGGGTAAACGCTCACCTGTGTTAATGTAATATTTATACAATTTCATAAGATCAGTGTGTAATATCTATAACTTTAGAATTTCACGAATGAAGTTTAAGGGTCAGAGTTTTGTAAATCACCTTCTTCCTGTCTGTTCCATACTTCTCAAATTTTACTAGACCATCAATCAAGGAGAAGATGGTGTGATCTTTGCCAATCCCAACATTCTTCCCTGGATGAACCTGAAAAGTCATCAAGAGAAGAAATAAGACATAATTGGATAAAAGTGGGAATGTGTAACAATCTTTTATCCTCTAATATTAGATCCAGAAATAGAGAGATTTTAGGTGGTAACCACATATATAAACCGGCAAGTTGGGAAGAGGATTTACGAGTCAATTTCACGCATTTACAAACCATAGCAAAATTAAGTAAAGCATGTTCATGTTGATGTATGTCAACAAGTATCTACATTTAGTACATTGGGTACAGAGGTGAAGATTTTTAAGGAAACAACATTGCATCGAAATGCTAGATGTCATAGACAACTATCATACATTTATTTCTAAACTTTTCCCAACAGCCCTATATGGTTTCCTAGCCACCCAACTTGAACTGAAGCACACTGCACTGTCTAACAAATTTGAGAAAGTAAGTCACACACCTTGAATTTTAGTGCAACTTCAAAGAAACTCCAATGAAGAATAGAGAATTACAGCACCAACCGAATCCGGCTGTGATAATGGGAAGAGATTTCAATTCATTATGTTTGCATTAGGACTTTTAGGCCATGAAAATGACTTTGGAATATGAATCTCATTCCCATTGTTATTATTGATTCCATTCACATTCCCATTAAAAAATCCAAACCAAGTTTCAGTTTTTGTTCCAAAAAAATACTTGAAGGATTTGCATTTTTACGCAGAACCCTAAATAACGGCTACAAAATCTCAAATCCTTGCACATACCACTAAAAAACCAAGTTGATCAACCGCATATACACTCTTAGAAATGCCAAACACCACATAAAATCCATAACCCAGAATGAGGAAAGTGATATTCCCAAAATCAAAAGCAATAATTGTGCTGCCAAACAACGAAAACGAAAGGGCAGTTCACAATCACAAACCTTGGTCCCGCGCTGGCGAATCATAATGGCGCCGGGTTTCGCCAACTGATCACCGAAGATCTTAACACCGAGCCTTCGGCCTCTTGAGTCGCGACCATTCTTGGTACTTCCTGCTCCTTTTTTGTGAGCGCAGACGATTGTGGATGGAAATTTCCGAGGGAACGAGACGGAGAGGTTGGTGTTGGCAGGGACATAGATGGAGGACGAAGAAGAGCTCGATACTGACGACAAGGAGAGCGCTTTGAAGGCCCCGACTAGATTCATGCAAGTCATTTTGCGTACCAAGCCATAAACAGAAAATCAGAAGAAAAGAAATGGATTGATCAGTTTCTGGGAATATTTGTAAAGGGTTTGTTTGATCTTTAGGCTCTCTCCTCACAATGCGACTCAGACTTTGGTTAAAACGAGAAAGAATCATTTTGGGCTAAACAAAGCCCAACAGGAGATCAAAATTGGAGGCCCAACCCATTAAGTGCTTTTTTGTGCATTTTTGTGGGCTTAAAGGTGGATCAAAATAAAATAAGAAAAAATTAAAATGTTAAATTTGATGTATTCCGAACGTTTTTAGTTTAATGACAAGTGGATTTCAAAAAAAAAAAAAAAAAAATATCATGTTGAAACTTGAAACCCCACATCAAATCAAACAAGGAGAAAAGTTTATTAGTTTGT
>JAYMTH010000154.1:0-27633 GCA_036897465.1 Pelargonium australe
ACGACACTCTTCCTATTCTATTCCGACACTTAGTGTCCTATTTTTTTAATTGAAGTTTCATATTTTAAGTCATAGTTTGATTCTTTTTATTAAAAAAAAGCCTAAGTTATTTTGTTCATGTATTGTAATCACTTGTTTTTTTTTTTTCTTAATTGTTTGTGAGATTTTACTTGTGCTGTTTATTTGGGTTGACCTTATGTTAATTTTAGTTTGATATACTATCAAGTTAAATTTCAAAACAATTTAAAACTATAAATACATATAATTTGCTATATATAAAATATTTATTTAATTAAAAAATTGACGTGTCTGTAACGTATCATGTAATATTTTTTTGAAAATGGTGAATCGTGTGTCCGAATCGCGTCACGTGTTGGTATTGGTTCAACATAGTGTACAATTCTGGGTTATCAAGAATCACAAGCAATATGTCGTATTATATTCCTATTGAAGTTAGTTCATCACCACAAAGCATTAATCTTGTTGTATTATTACTGAGGTGATTCAAAGCACTGCAAGTATTTCAGTGCTGACTTGTGGAAGAATGAGTATCACTAATTTGTTTATTTTTAATACTATCAAACTCAGAATGCTTTTCCACTGCATTATTATTGTCATTTGTTTATGTAAACAGGATAATTTACATTCTAAATGCAAATTGGAATTGGCTAATAATACATTATTACCTGCCATTTTCAGTGTTTTAGATTTTATTGTAGACTAGAAGAAAAGAAGGTTTCTTTAACTGAAAGGCTACAATTTGATTGATATTGGGTAAAAAGAAGGGCCTGTCTGTTTAGCCTTGCAAATTATATGGTTGCTATGATACTCTCTATCAACCTTACTGTGAACATAAAGTAACTCAAAGGAGATGTTTTCTATTAACCATGTTAAGAGGGATATTTTTTTGATATACTCAAATTTACATATTTGAACTAAAAGACTTCATGAAAATCAACCTATAATGTTCATATTGTCAAGACTCAAGACAATTGTCAATGAAGACATTTTGTGAGCTCAAAGAACTAAAAAACAATAAGTGCTTATGGGGAAAAGGTTCATCCTCTTCACTGATGTGCAGACTGCAGAATTCTGTTTATATATGAAGGGATGTCATATTTTGTTTCCCAGTATAAGATATCATATAGATGCACCTTGTCTCTTTTCATTAATTCTTTTGGTTGAAGATTTCTTTAAGGGATTCCTTTTAATGTGAAAAAGATTTAGATCACAGTTACTGTGGAACTTCATTGTAATCTTTATCAGAGGAATCTATAACCTCTTAAGACAAGTGTCAAGTTGGAACTGAGCTGTTTAAGTGACTGATAATGACATGTCATGTGGGGTTGTCTTTTTGTATTTTCTCATAATATCCTTGTATGGGGAATGTTTTGGCAAATGAATGTTTGCCTTTTGAATCATCATACTGCAGGTATGTTCCATCTTTTATACCATCTCCTTTGGCTTCAAAGGGAAAAGAATCCGAGAAGAAGGTTAGTTTGACTATATAAGTTATGATGTTTATTTGTATAGTTATGAGCTGACTTTTCTTCTTTACGTTCTTCTAAGCCTTTTGAATCACTTGCAGAAAGAGGACAAGCCCAAGGAGAAAGAAAAGGGGAAGTCTAGGAATATAGATCATTTCATGGAGGAGTTAAAGCATGAACAAGAGATGAGGGAGAGGCGGAATCAAGAGCGTGAACACAGGCGTGAGGGGCGCTACAGTGAAAATTATGCTGTAAGTGCTCTCTGTAGTATGCAAGTTGGTTCTTTTAATTTGTTTAGAATATCCCGTGTGTGTGTGTTAGAGAGAGAGAGAAAGAGAGAGAGAGCTATGACTGTAGCTTAGTGACTTAATTGGCTTACTTTGCAGATCCTAGGTGCATGCAATGTGTGTTTGTATCTTCTTCTTCTTTTTTTTTTTTTTTGTGATTCAACTCGTAGTAATATAAATATGTGAGCAAATCATATTAATCATAATGTCTAATAGACATATTCTTGTCACTTTCATAATTTGCTTCATTTTGTTGGTATAATTTCCTGATCATATTCAATTACTACTTTTCAGCCATCCAGTCATTTTGATGAATTGCCTGATGATTTTGATCCAAGTGGAAAGATTCCGGGATCTTTTGATGACGGTGACCCCCAAACTACAAACCTGTACGTTGGAAATCTCTCGCCGGAGGTTAGAGTTATACTTTGAAGTCTCTTAATGATTTTTTCATCATTGCTATGCCCCTTCTGACTATGAAAATGCACCTAAAGTATCATTTTCTAATGGTTTTAGGTGGATGAGAATTTTCTTCTGCGAACTTTTGGGAGATTTGGACCTATAGCTAGTGTGAAAATAATGTGGCCAAGGACAGAAGAGGAGCGAAGGCGGCAAAGAAATTGTGGCTTTGTATCTTTCATGAACAGAGCAGATGGACAGGCTGCAAAAGATGAAATGCAAGGTTAATCTCTAGGTTGCCTTTTCATAGTAAAACTGACTTTAAATGCTGAGAACTTGCTTGTGCATTCTTCTAGTCTGTAATTGATCTGTGTAATTCTCATTTTACGGATGTGCATGTCTAAAGTTGGAAGACACGCGGATAAAATATAAAAAAGGATTGAAGTGGAAATGTTGTATGTGACAGGTGTTATTGTTTATGAATATGAGTTGAAGATTGGTTGGGGTAAATCTGTTGCTCTTCCAGCGCAAGCACTACCAGCTCCCCCACCAGGACATATGGCCATCAGGAGCAAGGAGGTTTGTTTATACTACTGTTACATTAGCATTCCACTTTAGTGAAGTTTTCCCTAGCATGAAATCTGTGAGTGCTGCTGCTTCTTGTTTTATGTTTGAAGTGTTTTCAATGTTTTATTGACAGGGTAATACTGTAATTTTGTCGGGTCCATCAGGTCCTCCTGTCACAGCTATCCCTAGTCAGAATTCTGAACTGGTAGGTTACTTTTGTTATCTGGTTAATTACTCTTTGCATGCTAATTTGTGTTGCTTCATGAATGTCACTTCCCATTGGGCTCTATTTGGATGGTTGGCACATACTAGAGTTAATCTTTTGCTTATCTGTCACCTCAGATAAGTTTACTCTCGTGTATTTAGGTTGCTTATATACTTTCATGAGAAAACATTGGGTCCATGTTTATGCTAGCCAATTTTTTTATATGTAAGATTAAAGCATGTATAATTGGCTGGAGTTGCAAAATGTGTGAATCGCACAAACTAACTTACCCTATGAATTCTTAGTATTTTGGTGTCACTGGATTGTGACTGTCCTTATGCTTTTTATTGATCTTAGCCTTGCTTGAATTTGCTTTTTGAAAACACTTGTTGATGGAAAAAGTTGTTTGTTGCAATACTCAAGGTGCGATGGGCTAAATGACTAGGTTGATATTCCATCTGAATATGCCAGAGGACTGAATCAGGTCCTGAAATTCCATTATTGTTAGTGTTGATGATAATTCTATGAGTGACATGATCCAACCCCTGATTTTCAGTCTTAGGATATGCATCATTGACACATTTTGTCTGATTAGTTCTGTTTCTTCGCTTCGTTGTCCACTCCTATTGTAATGACTTTGCAGACATTTAGTCTTGAAACTATTTATTATATACATAGTTTTTCTTCAAACATCAATTGATTTCTTTAATTATTGTTTAATTATTTTTTATATGTATGGCTGATTTTGGTGCCTAGGTTCTCACTCCAAATGTTCCGGATATAAGGGTTATTCCACCAGAGGAGGAACATCTACGTCATGTGATTGATACAATGGCTTTGTATGTTCTTGATGGGGGATGTGCATTTGAACAAGCTGTTATGGGGAGAGGTCGTGGGAATCCCCTTTTCAGTTTCCTGTTTGAATTGGGCTCAAAGGAACATACTTACTATGTTTGGAGGCTCTATTCTTTTGCTCAGGTAACAACTACTAAGTTTGACATTGTTTGTATGTTTTTGCGCATAATTGCAGCTTCTATGGTTGTTGTGCGATTGCAACAGCCATTGAAACTCATTAGTTATCACTGATGCAATATAGATTAAGTATTTGCCTTTTAAGAGTTTGCTTTTCTTGGGAACAATATTTCTTTTTCTTCACATGAATGTAGGGGGACACTCTTCAAAGGTGGCGTACAGAACCTTTCATCATGATCACTAGTAGTGGAAGGTAATGAAGGCCTTCTGGTTGATCTTTTGATTTGTAGGTTAAGTTTAGTTATATGATTAATTGGGGCACACCCATAGTATTGATTCAAGATGTCTGCTGGTTATTATTTCCAGATGGATACCACCACCTCTGCCTACAGAGAAAAGCCCAGATCATGAAAAGGATTCTAGTACAACTTATGCAGCAGGAAGAAGCAGGGTATTCGTTATATATATGGTTGCTCAATTTATCACTGTTTGAGCCTTGAAGAGGAAGTTTTTTCAGTGATAAAAAATTCTCTGTAACTTTTTCAGCGTTTAGAACCCGAACGAACACTTACTGTTCCACAGAGGGATGAGTTTGAGGACATGTTGCGTGCGCTGACATTGGAGAGGAGTCAGATAAAAGAAGCCATGGGTTTTTCTTTGGATAATGCTGATGCTGCTGGAGAGGTAATGTGATGTAATTATGGTTAGTGGATGATGTGCTTTGTGCTCTGAATTTTGTCACGTCATTTTGCTACTGAATTTGGATTTATCAGTTTAATTGAATCTATCATAAATCAATTATAACTGTTGATGCTGCAATTTCATCTTATAATGTTCCATTATATGACTACAATTTAAATAGAAAAGGAAATTTAGGAAGGCCAAGTTCAGCTATTACTTTAGGCTATGAAGCACCGGTACTTCAAATTGAGCTGAGTACCGGTATGTACTCAACCTCTATTGGGTTTTATCGCGGCTCCAGTCTGTGGCTGGGATGGCTCTGGTACCCATGCCACACCTTTATCCTATATTTTTGGACATTGTTGTAAATTTTTAATTTACGTGGCCTCTTGAATTGCAGGTAGTAGAGGTTCTGACAGAATCTTTGACTCTCAAAGAAACCCTGATCCCTACTAAAGTTGCAAGGCTCATGCTTGTCTCGGACATCCTTCATAATAGTAGTGCTCCTGTGAAAAATGCATCTGCATACCGTACCAAGTTTGAAGCAACATTACCTGACATTATGGAGAGCTTTAATGATCTTTATCGTAGTGTAACTGGGAGAATAACTGCCGAGGCACTGAAGGTAAGATGTCCAAACCCTTGACAATCCAACCTCCAATCTGTAGCTATGGCTTTTATTTGTTACATTGTTCTGCTTAAGGTAATAGATAATTCTGTTTTGGAACAATGTGCCAGGAGCGAGTCATGAAAGTACTCCAAGTTTGGGCGGACTGGTTCTTATTCTCAGATGCATATGTGAATGGATTACGAGCTACATTTCTTCGTTCTGGGAACTCTGGTGTAGTCTCCTTTCATTCTATATGCGGTGATGTACCGGACATAGAAAAACAGGCGAACTATGATGATACAGATGATGAGGGTAAGATCAATCAAGATGTGGCATTGGCAATGGGTAAAGGAGCAGCTTCTAAGGAGCTGATGAGTCTTTCCCTTGCTGAGCTGGAGAGACGCTGCAGACACAATGGATTATCACTTGTTGGTGGTAAAGAAATGATGGTTGCTAGATTGCTATATCTAGAAGAGGCAGAAAGGCAGAGGGGATATGAACTAGATGATGACCTCAAATATGCCCAGAGCAATTCTAATTCAGTTAGATATGCAAGTGGTCGAAAAGAAACGAATGCTGAACCTGAGCTAGCAGGTTTGTCTGGGTGGGATGGTTGTTCGGAGGAGATGCAGACTCAAGGTCAAGGATCTGTGCCTGTAGCTTCAGTGCTTCCCATTCCACAACTTGAACTAAAAGCCTTTACAAGTAAGGAGAAAAATGGCCCTGTTTTGCCTGCCTCTAAATGGGCTCGAGAAGATGATGAAAGCGAGGATGAACAAAAGAAAAGTTCTAGGGGATTGGGCCTAAGTTACTCATCTTCTGGAAGTGAGACTGCTGGTGGTGTTTCATGTAAAGTTGATGAGGTGGAGATTGCAACTGAAGCAAGCACTTTAACACAACCTGACACTGGGATGAATGAAGAACAGAGGTTGTACCATACTTGCACTAATATATTCTTTAGTTTCATATTGAGTGATAGCTTTAGGGTGCCTTTGCAGGGATAAAACTATTTTATTTTGTTTTAGATGGCGTTTAGTTTGTATTCATTTTTTTTTCCTTCAAATTTCTATCAGGGGATCTACTTACCTTCATTTTGCTTTTTTTTTTTTTTTGATAAACACCTTCATTTTGCTTGGATGACAAAAAAATTCTTTTTGTTATGTATATCGAAAGAAATAATTTTATTTACCAAAAGAAAGTTATTTCATATACGTCCACTCTAATGCTTGATGCGTTGCTTGCACTCATATATTGTGATTGACTGCCTGACTGCAGGCAAAAGTTGAGACGTCTGGAGGTTGCTTTGATAGAATATCGTGAATCTCTTGAGGACATGGGAATAAAAGATTTGGCGGAAATTGAGAAGAAAGTTGCAATCCGACGCAAACAGCTTCAATCGGGATATGGGCTGTCCGGTCCTAATCAGGATGTTCCGGGGAGCAGTAAGTGCTGATTTATTTAGCAAACAAGATAATGATGCAATCCAATATTTCACTTGTTCATATACCTTGATTTTGCACTATAAGTATATGAATTCATTGTTGGGGTATACACTTCCAATTCTAGGATGATAGTTGTTCAAATAATCAAATCAAAGAGAAATATTAAGTTGGTGATGAAAATTTATTAATATGAATAATATTCGTTTAACTAATAATTGGATTAAGTATCTGGGTTGGATTGTGTCACCGTTGTAATGTCTGGTGGACAGTATCTGATTCTAGGATGTTGGCCATGCCTCGTACCCAAAATGCATGTCTTGTCATGGTTGACACTGGTATTCACGTAGTTGGTTTAACAATTTATTTGGTGTTGGGTGTATTTGATGAAAGTTGACAAGATGATGTAGAGGTAGAGAGGATAATATGAAGTACTAATGTAGCCAACCCTATTTCTATGAACTGGCTTGGTTTGGTAGTTGGGTGTATTTGATTTTCAGTTAGGGCAACTTCATTTTCTATGGATAACTCAATAAGCACTAGAAACATTTCCAATAATGGTGGTGAGTGATATTTAGTATTATTTGCAGTAGGATGAACAATCCCTAGTATGATGTACTTGCTGCTTTTGCCATTGTTTTATCTTCCCAAAATAGCAAGGACTGAAATTTACATTATAGTTTCGAAATGGTTAGGTTGTGTGTATGATCTTTTCCCATTCTGTTTAAAACTGCAGAGAGAACATCATCAGAGAGAAGACAGAGACACGATAGCCGTGATTCTTCAAAAAAGCGACACTGTAGTGAAAGCCGAAGTAAGAGTCCACTGAGGAGATCATCAAACAGAGACAGGGATGGGGATGATTTAGAAAGAGAAAAGAGTAGAAGAAGCAGGGAGAGGGAGAGGGATAAGAGGAGGACAAAATGAGTTATATGTCCTTGGACTTCTGCTTAAGTGCAGTTTATTCGCCTTAATCAATCCTCCAATCAGCTTTCTTTGTGGTTCGCTCCCGGGAAGAGTTTAAATATTCGGCAGATGTCAGAGTCTCCTGCTCCCAACGAAGTGTCCATCCAGTTCCTTGTAAGAGAAATCTTCTTCTTGTTCTTGGGACCATTATGTAGTTTTGAAATCTGAATCATTTCAGTGAGTTACTGATAGGGTTCATTGTTATTTTTAGATAATTTGTGTGATTGATATGTTACAAAGGTCAATGAAGTCTGCTTCGAATGTGGTCTTCATCTGCAGTTTTTAATGTTAAATATACTTCAATTTAAATTTGTTACGTGTCTCTCATCTATGGCAAGCTCTAGTCTTTAACAAGTGTCTGACTAGGTTTTGGCGGCGGAGTTAAGAGTTTTGGTGGCAGCATTCAGGTAGGGTTCAGTTGTTAAGGAGATTATGGCACAAAGAGGTAGTTATGTGGGATAAAGAGGGTGGGCTCGGTTCTCGAACGCACACAAGACTTGAGTTTAATTGCGATACAGTGTGGGAAACATGGACGATGGTTTGGAGAGAAGCATCAGAGCGTTAACAGTGGAGGAGGAGGTGTGTCTTCATTTTGAGAAGAACCCGAAGTTTGGACGAACCAACTGAGAAGACCTGAAAATTGGTAGGGAGGTTCTCACAGAGGCCCCTCATAAAAAATTTCAATACATGCAATAGATTTTGGCATCTGTTTCAAGGGCAGCACGGGGTGAGCAAATTCGTTTCCTTTTCGAATTCTTCGGTGAGAAGAACGTGAAACGAGTACTAGCGGAGGGGTCATGGACGTGAAATGGACAACATTGGTTTGGAGATTTGATAGATTATTAAGGATGTGTAGGATCGGAAGGGGCTGAGCAGTGTGCATGAGAGGATTGAGGCGTGCAGACATGAGCTGTCGAGGTGAGGCAAGCCGGAGGCGGGATCTGGATGGGATGAACTCGAATTTCTATCAAAAGTATTCGCATATTGAGTGGAGTGAAGAGACCCAAATATGTTTGAGAATATTGCAGTCAGAGAGAATTCCATGTGGTATGAATGACACATCCATCATACTAATATTCCCAAAGAAGTTCACTACGAAAGTAATAGGGGACATGCGACCTATTTTATTGAGTAATGTCATTTATAAAATCATGTCAAAAATGTTATCAAAGAGGTTCAAGTGGATATTTAGACTTTACTATAAGAGAAATTACTTTAATTTTAAACACTCCTAGAATTCGAGTATGAGATTCCCTAAGAAAAAAAGGGGACTATAAAGCATATAAAGAGATGCTTTAGTGTAACCTGTGCATAGAGGAGTAGGTAATTGATAATGGGATTCAACAATTACAGTGGATACTTCCAAAGAGCAATCCGATAATAAACGCTCTAAATCCTTTTTACAATACAGTATTTTCCAGAACAATATATTTGGTGTGCCGTGCTCGCGGGTTAGACATTAAAAACTGCCTCAGAATCCTAGACTTGATCTGAATGAGATTATTTTCGAGTTCCAAAGCACATTTATCCTAGGGCGGTTATCTCAAATAACATTTGTATTGCTAATAAGTTGTTTCATTTGTTCCGCCGTAAGACACATGGTATATAAGTGGGTGGGCGGTCTTAATTTGAATATGACGAAGACCTATGATAGAGTCAGTTGGTCATATTTGCCCAAGGTTAATTAAGCGACTCGAATAACGCTTTCTCTATAGAAGCCTCTTGGTATTGGTAATTCCTAGTCTAGATACATTCTTTTATCTTTCATACAAAAGTATGCTAGGAGCTTTTTCTCTCTTCTTGTGTTAATGAAGCTAATATTGGTTTTTACTTCCAAAACTCCTCTATATTGCATGCGCACTACTCCATACCCTTGTGAGTCATCCTCGGCAGCAATTCTCAACAGGAGTCAAAGCTCATCAAGACTTGGAGCACAGTGACAATCTTCAACGCTCTACCATCCAAGAGCATTGTCATGCATGAGCCAAATGCTCCCTTCCATCCAAGAATGCTCTAGTTCAATGGATCACTACACTACCTCCAAGGAGCAAAGAAACATGCTTACTAAGGAAGGGAGTCTCACTTCCCATGAGCATTGCCTCCCAAGAGTCTCACCTCCTAAGAGCCTTGCCTCCCATGAGCATTGCCTCCCAGGAGTCTCACCTCCCGAGAGCCTTGCCTCTCATGAGTCTTGTCTCCCAAGAGCATCGCCTCCACCAAAAGGAGTCTCTAACACTATGGTGTGCAGATCCAACAAGATAGAGATATGAGAAGAGACTGAGCAGCTGCGAGCCGTCGCCCAGAGTCAGCCAGTCAAAGGTCGTCCAGTGGCAACTAAACCCAAAGGCTATAAATATGGCCCCAAGCCTCCAGGAAAAAGGTCAGAACTTTTATCATTTGAGCACTTGCTATCCAGAACCAAAAACTCTCTCAATAGTGTTCTTTGTGTTCTTCAAGTGTTCTTCGTGCGTTCTTCACTTTTTGAATGAACTACAAGCTAGGATCCGATTCAGCTTCCGTTTATACAAAACTGTTTATGTGTGGAGATCTCATTCTCACACGGAGGTTGTTTTCTGAGCACACACCCGAGACACAGCATAACGGTGCACTACCCTACACAAGTATCAACAAGACTTGGAGCACGGTCTGCACATCCATAAGACTTGGACCCTGACTTGGACCTTAACCCTGACTAAGGATAAGATGGCCAGAAGACGACGTTTCAGATCTTGATTTTTGACTTTGAAAAAATAATCAAAATAATTGTTTAGTTGCATAGGTTTTCAAAATAATGTGAAAATGGAAAACTGTTTTTTCTCTTTTTCAAAACAGATAAAAAAATACACAATTTTCACTACTCATTTTTGTTTTTCAAGTCAAGTATCTATTATGCATAAATACTTTTATTTACTAAGTTAACATTTAATACTTTTAACGCCAATATAATTTAAGCTCGAAATTAAAAAAGAATTAAAAATGTTACAACTAAATTGATTTTCTAAATTCTCAAAGTTTTTCACTAAGTACCAAGAAATAAAAACGAAAGCAGAAAAGAAAATAAAATTTATTTTCTGCAACCATACAACACTAAATAGTAAATACATGCTTTGCACTTTATAAAATTCCTTTGCAATTCATATTCCAATACTTCATTATCAAGCTTTAAATCCTATATAAGACAGATGTTCATTTTTCTTTGAATGCTTCCAAGATTTAAAGTCCATCTTTTCGGGAACTCTGAAGTACAGAGATCCATTACCTTCTAATTTATCCCAACTCTCATTAGTCAATGCCTTCACATTCTTCATCTTTAAGCTACAGTATCTCAAATTATTTGAATTTTTGGCTTGAATTAAGCACTATGGCCACAACAAGAACCAAGATTTTTCCACATTGTTGCCTTACATTTCCTTTTACTAGTTTATGTGAACTTGAGGTCTTTCTTCTCAAAAACTTGTATAGCAAATTAGCATCATGGCTTGAGTAGACAACTAAAATTTGTTTAATCATGTAAAGATAGATATAGATGCACCTTTAAGTGTAATGTTAACAATTGATGATTGCTTGAGATACAAATTCACTTTACTTGCTTTGCATTTGCAGTTACCTTACAAAAAAAGTTATGGAAGCTCCAAATTGGAGGTGTTTACTGATAAAAAGCACCATCAGCATTCAGCAATAGCGTCTTCAGATTCAATCAACACCCAGTGGAACGAGCAGTTTAAGGCGCTTGATCCCCTCAAGGTCTCAGGTTTGACTTTTGAGCCTCCGTTCGTGGTGATGGTGTTGCTTATAAAAAAAATAGCATCTTAAGATTCTATACAGATTCTTGTTTCAATATGCTATCTGATATCAGCTAGCATTGTTTACAAGTGAGACAAGTTCAATGTCTTTCATGTCCTCACTACTACTTGCAGTCTCCTCCTTTGGACTTTGGCTCTCAGGTGGAAGCATAGAAAAGTTGGGATCACTTCTGGGTACCAAAAACAATACACATAGTGGAGAGACCCTCATTATGTTCCGGATCAAAATGACGAGCCAAAGATTGTCAAATTGTGTCCGAGTAACCTTCAATACGTGGAGCAACAATCCTCCACCCCACGACGAAGACAAGACTCCAAAGTTATCAATTGACATGAGTAGTGCAAAGAAAGTGCCTTCGATGCCAGAGGGACAAAGTTTCGCGCTGAGAACAAGAAGAGGCATCCATTTGAGCTTTCCAATCAACTGAGAGATGCTTTCGTCGATCACTACAAAGAAATAATCCGGGACTCCAAGTTTCAAGTTCAGTCGCAACACGACCATCAGATCTAGCATGCCTGATACACCTAAAAGCAACTGAACCCAAAATAGCAAGTTTCGGAAAGGGTGATCCTTTAGAGCATTTTGGTATAGTATTGCCCCTAAGAGAGCCCCTAAAGATCCAATTGAGAATATATAACCAACACTCTCCTGAGAATATATAACCAAAACATAAATAAATTTTCAGATGGCATGTAACCATATGTGCAATAACTCTAGTATAACGCAATAATGTGATTTCAGGACACATCAGTTTTCTACTGCCCAAGTTTACTACATTCTATTATAGATCTTAGATGAGATAAATAAGAAAGGTTTTGAAATAGTTGTTAAAAAATACCTCAGAAAAAGATGGTCCTTCCTTTGAGTCTGTGTACCAATAGAACATTCCTTCAAAGATATTCAAGCTCAGCGCAAAAGATAAGTACATATATAAACACGGCCTCCATACATCTGGCAACTTCAACGTTGTCCACATAGCCTTGCTCGCATCAACAAATTTCTGGTTTACCTGAAGCCCGAACAGATTATAAACCATTCAGTGTAAACGTAAGTAAATGAATGAAAGGAGCTGAAACATACCTGTCTGTAAGCAAAGTTTGGTATATGGGGTTCATCGAGAATTGTACCAACTAATAATACAAGTCCAAATGGGATAATCAGCAAGCCGAACACACCCTACAAGGGAATAGGTTAAATCATTATAACAGTCGTAATTAAGAGAGCATATAGAATAAGAAAAATCTGAGTTGTGGATTGGGATTAACTGGAGCAAACCTGGGGGCCTATCCAGTGAACATAAATCCCGCTAACAGAAAATCCTAATAATGCTCCAATCGAGGAACTTAATGCGCATAAGCTTTGCATATCAGCGGCGAGAGAAGGATGGCCAATGCTGTTCTGTGCCACACAGGCATCCATGGTGACATCTGCTATTGCCACCCCGGCACTTCCTGCTGTGAACGAGAGCAGTGCAAATATAATATGCAGATTGTTGTGCAAAGACACCAAGAGCATGGAAACGATACCAATAAAACCTGAAATTTTTATATGGAAACTTCAATTAGTATATTCAAACACCAATGTTTGCGTTGATCTCTAATTCCATAAAACAATCAAGCTACTAAATGCAAGGATATATATATCTACTGAACTTGAAGGGTGAAGGATGACATTTGATAACCTAAAACGAAATATGAAACAGTAATCTTTCAATGCCTTATGCAATGGCCACACCAGTGTAGGTCAAGCAAGATTAATATCAAGTCAACTGCAACTTCTTTTTCTGTGAGTCTCCTCCTTCCACATGCACATTATAAATTAAAGCTGCCGTCGTCACACGCATTCAAGAATTCTCTATCAAGATGCATCTTCCCCTTCAGAACCCAAATAGGAACAAGGAGAAATGGAAGTTGTAGCTATTTTAATTTAACAATGCCAAAATGTAAATGACTGATAAACATATCCAAGAGACTATCCAGGTGCACTCCATATGCCAGTCTAAAAGTGTAACTTCTGCTTAAACTCTTGAAAAATTGTTCATAACATAGGAAATGTCAATGTCTAAACTTTTAAACACAGTGAAGAATAGAGGAGTCGCTGTTAAGAGTTATCAGGTATATCGTAGATGGAATCAGCCTAGACGAATGTCAGTGTCACACTAAGAGCTAATAATATCCCAACTACGTACCTGCATATGTCTATTAGTCTACATTCAAATGTTTTGCGACTAAATACGAAAACCAGTTAGGTTCATTCACTTTGCTAGCATTATCATCATCAGTCTCATGTCACCTTACAATCACAGGCACAAATTAAGTGAATGACTAAACATAGCAAATGATTTCTAACTCTAGCTGTTATTTCCTTATATATCCATCATCTATCATAGAAATTACAAAATATGTTCTTTTGCAATGATAAGCACAATCATCACACTTCACTTATCTACAAGTTCAAACTACACCACACAGTGACAAAAAGGATTTTAACCATAATTGCCAAAAATTCCAATAGATGCATTCACAATTATATACTAATATTGCATTCAAGTACTCAAAATCTAGGCTAAATGGAAAATAAATTACCTGCTAAAATTAGGTAAGGCCGTCTCCGGTAGCCAAGAATTGGGAGAACATCAGTGAGAAGGCCCCAAAGAGGCTTGACTATCCAAGGAATAGAAATGATTCCTGCATAAACCTGAGATTCAGAGGGCTGCACTTTTTGCACATCTTTCATGTAGTACTCAGTGCCAACTCTACTAAGAGCTCCTCCAAATCCTTGACCGATTCCATTAACAACCACCACCCCTACAACAAAACTCCAATGCATTTCTGTTGCAAGCATGAGTAACCAATTGTATGGACCCCATATGAAACCACTGAACCCTCTCTTGCTCACATTCCCATCCTCAGCCTCATTATAGACTTCCAGTTTCTCTTCCTCCTCCTCCACCATGGTCAACTATCTTCTTAGAAAAAATCTAAATTTTCAGGTCACCAAAAACTTGGAATCTGAGTAACAAACTCTACACACAAAAAACAGAGTAAAGATTGAAACTTTTTATCTGGGATTGCAGATTCTGAACTAGATAGATGCCATGGAGGAAGAACAATCCAAACCCAGTTCACAGATCAGTGAGTCCTGAACTGGGTCATACAATATCTTCACAGAAACAAGGAATCAAAAATGAATCGGCTTTAAATCTCCAATCAATCTGTGCCAACTAACTCACTTTTGCTCCAGCTGATTGATCCCAGCAAAGAAAATATAATGTCAAAGGTGGACGAAGGAGACAGAGGAGACAGTTCCAAGGTTGCAACTGGAAGCAGACTTTGGCTCCAGATTTTGACCCCCAAACTGTAAAATAAAATTAAGAAAAATCTATTACTATTATTATTTCTGATTCTGATATCGTTTTGATTGTCTTGCACAGTCATTGTTTAATTTATTAATTAATGTTAACGTAAGAAATTAGTTTATAGATATTTGACGGCTCAGATAATATGAAATTAGAAGAGATCTGGCGGGATCGTGAGTTCAGACAACTACACGTGCCAAAAAGACATTGGTTCATTGCAAGTAAGGACAGGACCGTGATACCTACTACAATTCTGGGATGGTCCGAAAAAGGTGTGAACTAGATGTGCATGCTACGAATATCGTTACAGTACGACGTCGTCGTCAGTTCAATTTTAACCATATATTCTGCAACTAAACTGTTAACATCACAAAACACAAATGTATTTTCACTTAATATCCAATTTAGTACGAAACTTTAAACAATTTGATTTAATAAATAAATTTAATTTAGAGCAAATTGCAAGTATTATAAATGAACAGAAGCGGCCCGTCTCTGGCGATGGCGATGGCGGACTCACAGCGACGGCGATGGCTGGACTCACGGCGATGGCGGTGGTGTTCCCAATTTGCTTGGTTCTTCTCTCAAGAACTTGGTGTCTTTTGATGTTTCACAAAACAAGCTTCAAGGGTCATACCCAGATGGTATTTGCAATGGGAAGGCCCTTATTAGCCTCAGTCTCCACTCTAATTCCTTCACTGGTACCATACCCAACACCATTAATGAATGCTTGAATCTTGAGAGGTTTCAAGTTCAGAACAATGGGTTTTCTGGGCAATTCCCTGATGGCCTATGGTCATTGCCCAAAATCAAGCTCATCAGAGCTGAAAACAATAGGTTTTCTGGTGAAATACCTGATAACATACTTATGGGTGCTCAATTGGAGCAAGTTCAGATAGATAACAACAGCTTCTCTAGTAAACTTCCTAAAGGTCTTGGCTTGGTTAGGAGCCTCTATAGGTTCTCTGCATCTCAGAATGGTTTCTATGGTAAACTTCCTCCCAATTTCTGTGACTCGCCGGTTATGAGGATTATAAATCTCTCCCACAACTCTTTTTCGGTGTAAATTCCGGAGCTGAAGAAATGTAGGAAGCTAGTGTCATGGTCTTTGGCAGACAACAGTCTCACTGGAGAAATCCCACATTCCCTTGCTGATTTACCGGTGCTTACCTACCTTGATCTTTCTGATAACAATCTCACTGGTTCAATACCTGAAGGCCTGCAGAATTTGAAACTTGCTCTCTTCAATGTATCATTCAACCAGCTCTCGGGAAGGGTTCCGTTCTCTCTTATATCAGGCCTCCCAGCTTCATTTTTGCAAGGAAACGCAGACCTTTGTGGCCCGGGATTGCCAAATTCTTGTACTGAAGACCAGCCAGGACACCACAGAACTGGCCTTACAGCACTGGAATGTGCCTTGATTTCTCTGACTTTCGTTATTGGAACTCTGCTTATTGCTGCGGGATTCATTACACATCATCGGTCTTCGAGGCGAAAATCTCAGTTAAATACATGGCACTCTGTGTTCTTCTATCCTCTTAGAGTCACCGAGCAGGACTTGATTATGGGAATGAATGAGAAAACTGCTATTGGGATTGGTGGAGCATTTGGTAGAGTTTACAGTGTAAGCTTACCAAGTGGTGAACTTGTTGCTGTCAAGAAGCTTGACAATTTTGGGAGCCAGTCTTCCAAGGCTTTGAAAACTGAGGTCAAGACACTAGCCAAAATCAGGCACAAGAACGTCGTCAAGATTTTGGGTTCTTGCTATTCCAACGAGTCAATCTTTCTGATTTACGAGTTCTTGGAGAAGGGGAGCCTCGGAGACTTAATATGCAGACCGGACTTTGAGCTGCAGTGGAGTTTAAGATTGAAAATCGCCATTGGCGTTGCTCAGGCACTCGCGTACCTTCACAACGATTATCTTCCACATTTACTTCACAGGAACATCAAGTCAAGGAACATTCTGTTGGATGCGGATTTTGAACCTAAGCTGACAGATTTTGCTCTTGACAGAATTGTGGGAGAAGCTGCATTTCAATCAACCATTGCTTCAGAATCTGCATCTTCATGTTACAATCCGCCCGGTATGATACCTAAATACCTAATGCATATACTGATATACCATTTGAATCCTTACATGAAACTGAGATTTGGTGTTTGATTGCAGAACAAGGTTACAGCAAGAAAGCTACTGAGGAGATGGATGTTTACAGCTTTGGTGTAGTGTTGCTAGAGCTAGTGACGGGCAGGCAAGCGGATAAAACCGAAACAGAAGACTCCATCGATATAGTGAGATGGGTTCGGAGGAAAATCAACATTACGAATGGTGCATTACTAGTTCTTGATCCCAAGATATCGAGTAGTTCCCAAAAAGCGATGCTAGCCGCTCTAGAAATTGCACTGCATTGCACTTCCGTAATGCCGGAGAAGAGGCCCTCGGTGTTTGAAGTGGTGAGAAATCTGCAGACCCTCAGCTCAGGAACCAGCCTCCCAAGCCTGGAAGTGGCGAATTCTGAGAAGCATTGATTTGGAAGGTACCCAGTTTTGCTTGATCATGTCTTGTCTGTAAATCCAACTTGTTTTTACATATATGGTATTATAGGCTCGCACCAGATTTGTGTTTTGAATTAATGATCGTTATCGATAAATTATATTGAGATAGTTTTACAATGTCAATAGATTTACAATGATCATATTTTCTTTTCTTTTTTCTTCTGAAAGAGGTAAATTTTGAGTGTTACATCCCATGTTTGCTGGAGTAGTGAAAATGGTAAAAATCAAGATGGATGTTATGAACACAAATCAACCCATTTTCGCATTGAATTATCGAATAGATTCAACTTGTTCTCGTACATTATTTGATATTTTCTTAATCCGATTTGGAAGGTTGCCAATTCCAACCAGTTTAGAGAATAAATAATTATTGGTCTGAAAACTCAGATAAGTAAAAACTGTATATAGAAGGTGAGTCTAAAATTTGAACATTTTCCAACCATTGGCTGAAAGTGGGAACAGAAATAGTGAAACTTCTCATTCTTATAGCTTTTTGTATCAAACATACAAATTGAAATATGACTCTAGAATATATTATCAAATTCGAAGATGAAATATTCATATTATCCCCTTCAACGAGGAAATATCCAAATATGCAAAATGAGAAAGGAGCTTCCAAGTTCTAAACATCTTGGAGACAGACTTGAACAAGTTGATGCCACTGAAAATGTTGTGTATAAGCTATTTATTAATTGTATTGAATGTAATTCAGCAAATCTAACCAAAGATGTACCTGAATAACAATTTCTAATGCATAAGTTTACGACAAGAACCAAATAAAATTTTCCAATATGGAGAGACTTCATAATTCCATTACAAGGACTCTATTTCCAACAAGTGACAAAGACTTAGATTGAGGTGAATGAGGGGGGTAACAGGAAAGACCTAATCTAGTAAGAAGCACAAAGTTATTTGATGTAAAATAGTTGTGAACTCAAGCAATCATAAGAATGTTTTCATTTCTGTGTTGAGCGGCATGATAAAAATGACACCAGTGAGACAATAAACCATATCCCCTTTGCATGCAGAAAAAATAATTGAAGCCCCCAGAACATTTGAAAAGCAGTTAATGCAAGGCAACATACATGTTCCATTTACAAACGTTCAATATGACTACTCATCGATGGGATAGAAGATTAAAAGTGTAAAATGTAAAACAAAAAGAATAGCTAAATTAGAAAATACGACGACTATGAGACCAAATCTACCCTTCACAATAAAGACCACATTCCACATAAGGTGGGGCAAAAAACCCAACCCTTCAAGTATTTCAACATATTAATAGCTATAGTAAGTTTTCGAAGGCAAATGACACTCTACAAGACCTATAAGAGGATACACAATTCTCCAATGCTGTATTATTAAAGATAAGGGGCAAACAACCCAACTCCTAAAGTATATGAAATTTTGATTTTTGAACACATTAATAGCAATAAGAAATTTGGGAAGATAGATGGTTCTAAAGCCCTATTGGAGCAGAGGATAGAAAATTCTCCAAGGCAGTAACACTCTGAGGAATGATGAAGGAGAAAGCAACCCAGCACCCAAAGTATTTGATCATACTAATAGCAAATCAAAATTTGTATGACGGACGATTCCACAAGACCTAGCAAAGGATAGAAAATTCTCCGATATATTCTTATGGTGGTGGGTGATTTAAAGGCAAACAGCCCAAACCCTATTAATATTTTCAAATATTATAGCAATAGGAAATTTCATAAGTAGACGATTCTAGTTTCGAAAAGACCTAGGAAAAGATAGAAAATACTCATGATGAATGAATATATTGATAAGAGCTTCAAATATTTTATCAACTGAAGACACAAATTACACAAAAACTGAGAAACCAAGTTCCGAAAATCCTCATAACTCATTGTTGATCACCAACATGTTTGCCATATTTCAAACAACTTTTCTACCCAAAGTTGATAATTTGATGTAAGGATCAAACAATCAGTTAGTCAAACAAACCTGATTTAACATCTAACTTGTAAGTAAAATTAGATGCCAAACCCAAAACATGAAATGACACAGTGGTTTGAGAATTGTGAAGCCAAGCCTCATATCCAAACCTCAATTGCAGATAAATAACAAATTACTGAATGTACAACTATAATCACATGACATTAACATTAAGCCTGATGAGCAAGATAGTAAATCAAAATAGTATATCCCAGATAACATTTAATTTCAGGAGATGGACAAAGTAATTTAAGGGTCAAAAACGCCCGAAATTCAACAGCCGATACATTATTGACCTAACTCATATCAACATAAGAAGGTCGGTGAACAGTATCACAGAAAACACAGAAGAAATCATACCCAGATCAGGAATCAGTCAGATCCAGCTGACCCTTCCGACTCCATCTGGAGCCTCTCAAGCGCCTTCTTGTGGGCCCAGGTCTGGATGGTCAGATCAGGCTTGGCGTTGAGACCAACACCGAGGATGACGATGGTTAAGAAGCTGGTGAGGTAGCAAGGAAGCTCCCAATCTTCCCCTTTGCGAGATTGGCCAGGGGGTGGCGGGGTCCGATTGAAGATGAATCCGTTGGGCCGCTCCTGGTGTCCCGGGCTAGACCATCGGCTGGGACCACCGCCGCCGCCGCGCGTGCGGATACTGGAGAGGAGGCGCTGGCGGAGCATGGTGGTGGCCGTCGTGAAGGGTTTGGCGGAGGACATTTTTTGTTGGGCTCAGCTCCAAGGAGAGAGACGCTTCGCACAGAGAAATATGAACTGGAGAGAGTGCTCTTTTGGGAAGAGAAGAGAATTCGCCATTTCACCCCAAACCCAACGCAGCCAAACCGCACCGTTTCCAAATGTTGATGATTTGTAGCCCAATATGCACTTGATGGGCTTTTCCGAGTCTTGTCCACACAAACACATAACAAACCTTCTTTTTCTAAACATTGTTTTTTAAATAATAAATATAGTCATATTGATCGATTGATTGATCGTATGTTTTGACTTTGTTTTCCGAAGAGAAAAAAGAATGAGCTTCTCGAAAGACAGAACACTTAACTCTTCGCACAAGAACTCCGGCAGAATGAGACTCTTTGGAGGGCCGAAGAGGAAGCCTCCTCGGTACCTCTTGTTTAGACTTTAGAGAAATCGTAACACTAAGACAAGGATTTCGGATCTAATTATTACTGTTTATACAAACACAGGAGCGCGCCACGTAGCGATAAAAGCGTAACGACAATGCAAGAGTTAGGAAAGTACAAACGTATGGGCCAGCCCCAATTCATGTTGGCCATCTCCTCATTGGACACAACAAATTAACTCAGCTGCCTAATAATTCCATGCTGCTCTTTTTCATATATATATATATGTGTGTGTGATAATGTATACATTGGAGCCAGAATCATACAAAAATAACTTAGGAGTAATACCAAACTCTCTAGTCTATAATAAAAACATACGAGAAATTCAGGTTTCCAAATAGAATTAACATTACATGGATTGGATGGAAACCTAAATGATCCAAAGCTGAGCCCTTACATTGCCCCAGTTTTAGTCTAATCTTTTACTCTTTCTATCATATTCATATATACACCACTAGCTACCTAGCTAGCTACTACTACTAGAACCAACATGTTTCTCTTCCACCTTCATTGCTCCAGCTTCAATTGATTCAAGGTCACAGACACTGCACCCACCACAATTCGCATTTTCAACTTCATATCTCATTGTCAACAATCACATGAAATCGAACTAAACTTTCAAGTATCATATACCTGAATTTGCTGATGAGTCGTAACTCAAAAGAGAGTTCTCTGAAGTAATGAAGTTACGGTTATCCTCCTCTCTCCCCCACACTAGCTGTTGAACGGCATCAAGATGCCATTGATGTTGATACTGCTGTCGGCTTCCATTTACTTGAACTTCTGGCCACATCAGAGGCATAACCATGCCTGGAAAGTTACTGTCCATTAGAGATCCACTCTGCAAGTGTGTGCGGAAATTCAATAAAAAAAATATCAACAAAGTATGACGGGATACACAGCTTATGTGATACATAAGTTCATTTAATTTTTTTTTTAAAATAAGGCGTCCTACAAACTACAATCTTTTACCATCAACATGCTACTACCAAGACTCTATCTTGGCTAGAGAAATATAGGAGCCTTAAAAACTCTAAAGTCTAAACAGTCCTTTGTAAATTGTAATCAAACCTTATCATATGTGTCAATGCAAATCAACATGTCGGTACCATGCACAATATGCTACATCATCATACCAAAACATTTAGTCAATTGGGCTATATATGGATAGTTTAGTGACATGTGAACAGCACAAACTATTTATAGGTTCTGATCAATGGGTTCTCTAACTCATTGTCTCTCATGTATAAGCTATAGTGCTCCCTCACTCACCAATTCAAAAGTTTCAGAAAGGTCCAAACCGATTATTAGAGAAACATATTTTAATTGGTCGATGCCAACAATCTTGTTCACTCATATTCAAACAGTGAATGGTGGTGTTACTGTAAATCGTCCCATCCATTGAAATTCAAACTATATTGTCTTGGCTCATTTGGCACACTGCATTAGTATAGTTAAGGAATCCACAACAGGAGTACGATTATAACGAGTGTGTCAACTAATCATGTAATAAGGCATCACTTTAAAGAAAAATAACACCAGATCAAAACAAGACTAAGTTATATGAATCAAATATTGCATGTGACAGCGAAGCATTGATTATTACAACATGTTTCACAGCAAGAGTAGATGAAAATTATCCGAAGCTTACTTCTGCAGCCAATATACTGTCAAGATTGAAATCAATTCTTGGGTTAACAGCTGCGAGTCTCATCGATAAGAACTGCAAAAAAAGGAAAGATATTACCAGAATGACATCATGAAACTAGAGAGTAAATTTTTTTTTGCTTTCTTTCTAATTTCTGATACTCCCCAAATTTATGACTGGATGCTAGTACAAAAATTACTAACTAGTAATGATACATATCAATCACTTCAATTTGTATATCCTTCGACGAAGATGTATAAGAAATAAATACCATCTCAGAAGGTTGAAAGTTTATATGTCAAAAGAGTGCAATGAATGAATTCGGGCCACACTGTGTACCACATTTTCTTTAATGAATTAGTTTGGATGTTTAATAGGGCAACTCAAAAGGCTGGATATTTCACGGTTCCCTACAGATTTTGAGTGTCCGAAACATTTTGGAAACAAGTTAAGTCAGATGGCTGAGATTAGCAAGTCTGACCTCCACTTGACGCTGTAAAGACTGCACGTGGTTGATGATTTCATCCAGCACCAGTGCTGTACCTGAAATCTGCAAAACAAAATAAATCTCTGTTTAGTCACTCTCAAATTAAGAAGCATGTTGTTATTTCAGTGCAAAGTTTTTCAAAGATATGTCAAGCTATTCCATGTGTACTACATAGCACTAGATAGACAGAAGTGGCTAAGCTTTTTGGCCCAATGTGATATAATATATAACAAAGTCAACGACATTCTCCACTGTGCAGATATTTGCACCGTATCTGTGCTGGAGGGATTGAACCACGCATAGTTCGGTTTTAAGATGTACTGTTTTATACGATGCAAAAGACAGTCACAGAACAGATAAAGTAAGATCTTTAATTCAGATCTGCTATCTTCATACTCAAGCGGTCAATCAAAGAAATACAGATTACCATTATTATTTGTAAGCAAAAACAACAGGGATCAGCATCGAGAATTTTACAATTAAACCTTTCCTTGACATGCAGTAGAATCTTCGGAAAAATATTATTAGTGTCCTGAACAGAAGCAGGTTATTAGGCCATTGGTTAACACTACCCACCTATACTTACTGGATGAAGAGTTCTCATCATCATCATAACTCATAAGTTCGGTGAAATGCATACACATAAATTATGTTTGGAACAAAATCATATTTGATTAGAATATGATTTAAGAGTGTTCTTTAAACCATTCCAGCTTTTCAAAATATACTTACCAAATGATGATTTAATGCAGTTAGGTCTGGACGTCCAGTACATGCACTTGTACCATTTAAGAGTGTTCTTTAAACAATTCCAGCTTTTCAAAAACACATATACCCAAAATTTAAACCACCATTTTTCTTCCTTTCTCATTTCATTCAAGACAGCATCCAGCTAGCAGTTCCCACCACTAAATTTTTCCAGCCTAGCCCATTAAAAGGGTACAACTGGCATTTTGATGAATATTGGGATCTTATTGATGTTACTAATGCTGTAATTTTAAGCACAGAACACTTGAGAATGACAAAATTAACCTCAAAATGGACTCCTAACCAACCACACCCACCAAAGAACAAACTGAAATGACAGGAGTGCCCACCTTGTCACCACTTTCCTTGAAACAAAAGTAACCTCTTTTGTAAAAAGGTGATAAGGACATATCCGGTATAAAACACATAATCTAAACAACTAATGTAATTGCACTTTTTGATGGACAATTAAGACATAATCAATTAATCATCATCATCATAACTAACTGAATCTCCAAATCCTGTATTAATCAAATATAATTAACTAAAAAATGAGAGAAAGCGACCAACCTTATTGCACCCAGGAACCAGTTCTTGGAGTAGCTTCATTCTAGCATTAATTTTCTCTCTCCTTGCCTAATAAAATAAAACACAAATCAATATTATAATTATCTAAAACAATGCATCATTATTAACAACTAATCATGGGTTAATCATGAGCTTTACTCTTTCTGCTAAGCTATGGCTATCTGTAGCTTGACCACGACGAGCTCGAACATGAACGTAAGGAAGCTTCTCGGTCTCTTCGGAGCTCTCGTTTTTGCTCTTCTTTGTCGACACTTTTCCCTAAATTTGAAAAAGCAACTATTTCATTTCACATTCAGGAACTGAATTCACCAAATTTACCAAAATTAGAGGAAACCCTAGCTTCTCCAATTTTACCTTCTTCTCACGCTCCTTCCTTTTTGTCGCTCTCTGGCTCTTGTCCTCCGCCGCCGGTTCAGATTCCATCTGCTGCTGCAATGAATTAGTGTTCCCATCGGTCTCCATGGGCTCGTTCTTAACTTTACCCAAGCTCGCGCTCGAATTCGACGGCACCGAGCTCGTCGCGGGCGAGTTGTTCTCTCCGGCGAAGACCGAGAACTTAGCGGCGCGTTCGATCAAAGCAACGTTTGACGGGAATGTCAAATTAGCATTGAACGAGTGCAAATAGGGTTTGCGATGATCGGCACCGGAAATTTGCGACGGAGATAGCTCCGGCGAATGGAGGAGCTTCATGGCCTGGATCGACGGGAGCTCGAGAAGCGCAGTGAAGGAGCTCGCGGACTCCGGAGGCGGCGCCATCAAGCGCTGAATCTCTTCGCCGAATTGGAGTGATTCGAGGACGGCGTCGTCGGGTTTGCAACCGGCGGGGGTGGATCTAGCCGCGGTTCCAACAGCGGGGTCCATGCGAGGCACCAATCACGTGAAGATCGATCCAATTATAACAAAATGGGCCAAACCCACTTCAATTGCGGAAGAGACAGAGACAGAGAAGCAGAAAATCAGTGGAATCAAAGTATATGGGATCGAGTGAGAGGAAAATGCTGATTGAGAAGTGTAAGGTGCTTCAATGGCGGTCAAGGTCTGTGGCACTTTGAATTTTATAACGTCCCTGTTGAGAAACGAGAATTGAAACGATTACTTGAAGTGTTGAAGAAGCAATTGCAATTGCAATTTGCATATAGAGATGGAGAGAGAAAGTGGGGATGGGATGGGATGTACAATGTACAGTTGTGCCTGTACAGTTCGTTGAGATTAAAGGAAAATGTTTTACCTTTTGTGGGTAAGCCGTCTACATTAGGAACTCCGGTGCGGGTCCCGCTAAATGTAAATACTTAGGACTTGTTTGGTATCACTACCGAAAAACTATACGGATGTCAATCGACTAAATAATTTACGGAATATTTTAAACTAGTATGATAAACCAGATTCGGTCAACATCATTTGCTTGAACAACATATTGAATCGATTGACATTGTCGAAAAATCATATCGATCTGATCTGCGTTTTACGTGTAGAAAATGTGATGATTACGCAAATTAATCTTCTACCTTCATGCACTTAATTATCCTATTGCCTATCCATTAGTTTTCATCAATGAATATCAATTCACTCTTTATCCTCATATGAGAAAAGTGATTGGACTGATCGCAATACAAAAAAAATCGTCCAAAAATTTGAGTTTAAGCAATTTTGGCTTTCATATGAGAGAAAGAGGTGCACGCAGAGATTTTGCATTCTTTTTTTATCTTCGGGGCAAAGAATATCACATGAGGCATTAAGCTCGTGAATGAATCATCTTCTTAAATAAGCATGCATGATTTTGCCTCCGTCTAAGCCTCCTTTTATGCATTTTACCGGATAAAAAGTAGTCAATTATTTTTAAAAATTTGTTTGTGTGACACCTCCTTTTATAAATACATTAATTTACCAAACGAACCCTTATATTGCCTCCATCAAATATTTTGTTTTACTAATTCAAACAATAATATCAACTTAATATACTCATCACTGCCATTAATTTTTATAAATCTTCATTTTACATTCATAAGTAATAATTTTAAATCAAAACTATGGTTTTGGTCTTGATTGCAGAAATGCAAATGCAGCAAAATAAAATGTAAATTTTCTGACACCCCAGCTCTTCAAATTTAACATTTTTAGACACTAGAATATACAAATTTTGCAGTCTCAAACAGTACTAATTATTTTCCTTTTCTCCACTTTCATATTGTAGTTAACACAACAAATAATGCCCAATTCAATCAGAGATCGAATTTAGCTCAACTTGAGTTTAACTATACCAAACCGATACATAATTTAGCTATTTTTACCAAATCGATATCGAGATTAAAATTATTAGCGATATAATATCAAGTCGAGACAAAATTTGACAAATTTACCCTAGTGAAAAATAAATGTAATTGTGAAATAACTAAGAATAGAATATGAAATGTTGAAAGAGGAGCTATAGTCTATAGCATTAACAAGCAAGCAATCATGGGGAACTGGAGAAAGAACCGTACGTATGTGTAGAGAACCGGACAGTGTAGAAGGACGAAATCGTGGTCCGTAAATGACTGCATCGGTTTCATAGTGCGGGGACCGAACTCGAACCACAACCCGACACAGTTTTTACTCCTTGGAGATGACCTCATCTTCCTGCATTTATGATCCTTTAAAAAAAAAAATAATACTCCGTACGTTATAGAGTGCAAGATCAATGAGCACCAAGTCATTCACTTTATCTCTTTTACCCTTTCTACGTACGAAATATATATTACAAAAACAAAAGGTGGAAAAGAGAATAAAAACAAAAACAAACTCAATCATAGAGTTTAACATGAATTTGTGTCAATGACAATGGTTATTGTGTTGTGTTGAAGCAGTCAATGGCAGATTTAAGTAACTATGGTATCTTCCATCTACTATCGTTCAATATCATTCTACTATGAAATGTTGCACTACAAGGAAAAAGAAGAGATGGAATCAGACACGGTGGAAAAACCGTCATTGATCTGCGGCAGTTTTGGAGATAGAAGAGATATGTTGCTGATCAGCAACGATGACAACGCTCAATTCATCGCTCATATAGGCGGGAAGATTGCCACTCTTTTTTTCTCTTTGCATGAAAAGCTTAGCGGAACACGATTTTGTTACACTAGTACTACTACACAACTATTTTATTAGAAAATGAACAAAACATTCTAAAACAATAAGTTAAGAGGAACAATATTTTGTTACACTACTTCATAAAAATAAATGTTAGTAGCAATCATTTTGCTGAACGGATAGAACAGCTTGAATAATAATTTGTTTGAATGTGGTAGAACGGTTTAAAGGTGTCAACCACTAATTTGTGGGCTCGCTCAAGAACTTCATAGACCCAAAACGTTAGTAGCAATATTCCATTAATTAGAGAAATAAAAATATAGTGGGTATCTATTATTTATGCATGTACCACCTTGATCAAAATGAAACATTTGCATTAGCTGCATGAAGTGGTGTAGAATATTAGGTGGGGGTAGTTGACACATCTCATCAAGATTGCATTTGGATGGCCACGATCAACGGCTGGAAACAAAAGTTGATAGAACAGATCACAGATGTACAAAAGTCATATGTTTGTCCTAGAACCGTGTGTACCAGATCCCACACATACGGCCCCACCATAATAGTGAGTGTCCTGACATGTTATCCTTGTCAGTAGATTTTTGGGATAAAGGTTTTTTTAGTACCCAAACTTTGGTCCAATACCCAATTTAATACCCAAATTTTTA